>VYXD01012304.1:61629-99415 GCA_013397195.1 Hylia prasina | reverse complement strand
TTTTTTTTTTTTTTGTATACGACATTTGTATTTTTAATATTCCTAGTAAAAGAGCTGTTATTCCAATATCTTTGCCTGAAGGCCCTTAATTGCAAAACTATAATAATTAGGAGGGAGGGGGCTTTACATTCTCCATTGCAAGGGAAACTCCAGCTTTTCCTGGCAGACACCTGTCTTTCTAAACCAGGACAGGAACACATCCTAGGCAGGGAACATATCCCAGGTAAGGAACATATCCTGGGCAGGGAACACACCAGGTAGGGAGCATACCCCAGGGTGGTAAGGGACAGCTACAAATAGGCTCTTCTTTTATCCCTTGGGACACAAATTGTGAAAACAAACCTGGGATTGTCACAGAGAGGATCACATCGGGCTGGAGCACAGGAGTTATGGCACGAGCCCAGCGCGTCAGAGATTTGCAGGAACGTTGCAGCAATCTGTAGGTCTTGCACATAAAACGTGAGGATATTTCAGGGGAAATTGCCAGTTTATGCAAAACAAAAGGGCAGGCAGATGAGAATTTTTTTTCTGAAGGAACATTTATATTCATTGGCCGTGACTGCTCACGGACAGATTTGATGATGGTGGACACAGAGGGAACGACCTGGGTGCCAGATGAAGTGAAATTGTACTAGCTACAAAAATGTGCTTGTTAGAAGGAATAATGACAGCTTCAAGAAAACAGAAATAAAAGGTAAGTTTTAATAAAAGGTGTAGGGCATGAAGTGAATCTGTTACAAAGGATTTCAAAAAGACAGTTTTAACAGTCTCAGCATATGTGAAGAAGGAACTTGCAAGGATACTGTACATGATAATATGTACCAGAGAGCAAGGAATGATAAACAGAAGAAAGATCAAGAGTGTGCAGAACAGACAGAGTGAGGAATGGCACAGAACAAAAGGTTTAGAGATAAACTGCTATGGAGCAGATGCAGAACACAAAGTGCAAGAATGACACTAAGCTCCACTGTCACAGCTGCACTGGCAGATGGAAAAATACAAATAAGATATAAAACAATGCTCCAAGATCCATAAGGTGTCTGTTCCATGGTTACAATGGTCCTAAATGCACTGGTTTACTTTTCAAAAAGAATCAGTATTTAATCTCTGAGTATTTAAATACAATATGTTCTGTGAACAAACAAGTGCTTCTCACACATGAATTTACTCTGCTCAGCCATTTACTTCTGACTTGCCCTCGAGGATTTGGACAGCAGGAGGATCCAAAAGAAAAACTGTGTGATAAAAGTTACAGATGATCACACAAACAAGGGATGGCCTGGTCTTCATCTCTATGTACAGCAGTTGGCTGAGACAAAAAAAAACCAACAAAATTGAATTCAAATTTAGGCAGATTTAACAACATATGGAGAGTTTTCATTCAACTGGAAGATTAAATTTTTATTATTATTTCATCAAACTTTAACTATCATCTGGAAGAAGTTTTCATTATTTCCTTAGGATATTTAATTCTTTTACAGTAAAATATTAATATTCAATCGTGTATTTCCCTTCTGTTCCTCAGTGTCTCCAGTTTGTGTCCATTTAAATGTTAAAATGACAAAATTAAAAAATATCTTTCTCAGTGTTCAAAGACCATTTCTGTGATGAAATAAAATTTATTTACCACTGTATATTTATTATACACAAACGGACTGAAAGAGAAACCTTTCTCAAAGACCTTATAATTTACTGCAAACAGAAAAAAAAGCCCAAAAGGGGCTGTTTGATAATGGAGAACAGTTTAAGTGACACTATTTGGGCTATTGATCAGGGAAAGGTAAAAGACTGCTTAAGTCTTGCTGTAAAATCCTGAAGTGAATTGAGTGTCTTTACTGATTTCTGTGGATCTGATTTTCTAGGCAGGATTTCTGGCAGAACTTAATGAAAACAGAGAAGTTACTCAGTAGACAAGAAAGAAAGATCGTTCCAGATATGAACTAATTATCTCAGATAAGGAAATAAAGGTCATATTAGGAAGAGGGATGAATAGATCAAGTGAAATAGCACAACAAAAGGTTGTAAGAAAGAGAAGACAATTTCCAGTGATGAACAGCTCCGAGGGACCCGTGGAAGGAGCAGGAACAAAAGGACTGAACTGGAAGTGAGACAATGTCTGCACATCTGCAGGGGTAGCAAAGCAGATGAGACTGGAGGAGCATAATTAATACGGAGATTCCAGGGTAAGATAAGAGCAGAGCAGAGCAAAGGGAAACAAGCCATTCCAAATGTCAGGGTTAACATATTTACAAGACAGACAGTAGGGAGTGACTGGATCAACACCGTGGAGATAAAGGCAGAGGAAGTGGATGATAGGATCAGCTGTAAAGATGGCAGCATTCAGATAGTGACAAAATAGCAACCACCATTTCAAAGTGATAGTTCAAGAAGCTGCATGACAGGCCAGGAAAAGAGATGGTTATGTAGGATTTTTCTGAGTATGAGTATTGACTGTGTCAGTCATGCATGCCAGAGGAGTCAGGGGAGGGCCAGAGGCAGAGTAGTTTCACTGTAAGCACCAGGAATTATTTGTCTCTTTACCATCCTGGCACAAGCTCCCCTACAAACCACCTAAGAGCTGAACTGTGTGCTTAAGAAACTGAAAAACTGGTTTCTTAGGGTATTTCTGGGTTCTATTTGGCTGTGCTAGAGACAGCCTTAACACAGAGAGGAGTATTAATTCATACATAAAGTAACTGCTGATAGTGGTGGGACCTGCCCAGCAGTCAATTTAAATTAATATTCTTCAGTTCTTATATGACTGTGGATGGACAGTTTGGGGAACTCTCTCAATTACTGATACAAACAGCTAAAATCCAACAAAGCCACTTCCAGCACTGTCTAGAATGTGCCAATGAACGTTTGGATGTAAAATCAATACCTGAAGCTTTGAGCCACCTAACCCACGGAGATGCTGGCACATACTCACCCTGGAACCACCCATGAGGACACAGACACTTCATCCATCTGACTACATCAACCTACTCCTAATGTGCACATTAAAACAACAAAATTACTTGAATGCTACTTGTGCTGAATATCACAAATTTTATAACTTCATTACAGTTTTAAAATCTCTCTCTTTCCTTAGTGCTTTATANAAAAAAAATAAAAAAGGCAAACCCCAAACCCCAACACATTATTTGTTTTCAATCCCTGCTAGTAAAGATAATGTTATGCCACTTATTATAATGAAGTGCTTCAAAAGGTCCTTCATGTGGCAGCATCATCTGCGTCCTAAGCTGAAGTGCCCATATCTACCACTTCAAAAAGCATTCTCCTTGACGTGGATAACCATTGAAAAACACCCTGGGCTAAAGACCCCTTCTCATTTCCTGCAAAACTGTTCACTACCCATCTAAACTCACAAAAACCCATCTAATGTTTGAGTACAAAGGAAAATGACAACTGCACTAACATGATTTCAGTGCATCTAGTGTTCATAAAGAAATGACAATTTCAAGCTGTCACGCTGCTGAAGAATTCTAAAATTGCTGTTGATGCACCATGTAACCAGAGAACAGGTGCTAGAAATGATTGGAGAGCAGTTCATATTAAATAGAGACCTTTGGAAAAGAAAGGCACATTCTGCCAGGGAAACTTGGAGAGGTTCAGCTGATAACTCATATTTATGAGTACTGGCAAGCAATGGCAAAAGAACAGGAGGTAGAAAGAAAAAAAAAAATTCTTGGATGAACACAGTGATATCACAGCAGAAAAGCAGACTCTTTCTCCACTGAGACATTATTGTCATACACTGTGCAGGACAGTCAAACCTTTAATAATCACAATGACACAGCACGAAAAAGGCTTCCCTCTTGAAAAGAAAAATCAGCGGCTGCAGTTAATGAAAATCCTATTTTCCTAACATTATCAGTATCTGAAGGACAATCTAGGTGCTTTGGGACACCCCACAGCCATTATCTCACAGAAGGTTAAATGGAGTTACCAACTCTTCAGCAACTTCTCTTTTTTTACTAGACTCAACAGCTGAAGGGATTCAGCTACAGATCCAAAACAAAGATAGCCAAAGGTGTGTAGAAAGCTGCTTCAGCCAGCGTGTAAAACAGTGGGGAGCATTTGGCAGGTTTTAATCTGGAACTAAGACAGTCCCTTCCAAAGAACCCAGACAGTTCAATGCCCCTTTTGTACCTCTCAGTCTCTGGAGCTGATTGTTTGACCAGGCTGCCTTTCCCAGAGCTGCTGCAATACTGGGGCTGGGGGTGTGAGGGATTCGTGGGCAAGGAAGAGAGAAAAGGAAATAAAAAGCAAGTAAGCTCATTCAGCTGCTGGAACTTCAGTGGCTGATACTAAACTCTTCTCCATCCTGTTACCCCCTCCCACAAACACCTCTGAGGTGCTTAGGCACCTGGGGTGTTAATCCTGCAGCTGCTGGCCTCTCTGAACACTGTTCAGAGCTCTCAAACACAGCACAGGTGCTTTGGGGAGCACATTTGTGCCTCTTTGATGTATGGGTCTGCATTAGTCAAAGAGGACATAAAAACAGCTACAAACAAATTTCCCCTCCTGCTTCAAAGCCTCAAAGCCCCTCAAACTCTCAGGCTGCAGGTGCCACAGGTTGCACTCAGCCACTGACTTTTGTGGACACAGGGATCTTAAAAGGGCAAAACCAAACTCGCCAAACATCCATCATACACAGCCAGAGCCAGGTAGAACTCTACAGCTCACGGATGGTTTTAAATTCCACCTTGACCCCTGGTCACCTGCAGTGTTTTATTCCTGTAGTTATCCTAGGCTGGCATACATGGCTGTAAAAACCCCTCTTGTCTGAAATCCCAACAGTGTTTGCCTTCATGACCGTTTGTTTCAGCTAATTCCAGATTTTGACTATTGCCTAAACAAGCAATTTTCTAATATAAAATTGCTCACCTTTATGTCAGTGAACGACTCCTTGATTCTGTACTGTGTGATGGCAGTAGGAAGGGAGTGATCAGACACTGTGGCAATGGAAATGCTGATAAGATCTTATCAATTTGGTATTTCTGTCATAGCATTTAAATAAACCTAGATTTGCATAACTTCTATTCTTCTATCCTTTTGTAAATGCAAATAAAACATCAGCGCTGGGGAAACAGAAACAGGTTGACAAATAAACCCTTGGGAAAGCCAGGTACTGCCAGCTTCTCCTCTGTGCCTGAATATTCCCCTTTTCTAAAAGCCACAGTAGACAGCATTTTCCTGAGCCTAAAACACGCAGGTTTGAATTCAGGAACAGCTGAGGAGAATCTAGAGAAGCTTCCAGTAACATCTAGTTCACAAAACGTGTTTTCAGAGCTTGACCCATTTAAAGTTCCTACAAACTTGAAGCTTCTGGATTTGAACCCATCCTAAATGCTTCTGGATTTGAACCCATCCTAAATAAGACCAAATCCATAGGGTATCCCTTGCTATCTTTGAAATTCAGTTCTAGGTCAGCAGAAGAGAAGATGTGGTTGAGGCTTTAGGTGGGTAAAGAATAAAAACCCCAAGATCACACATGAAGTGCCTGACAAGAATTTCACCAGTGACTTGTAGCTGATGTGACAGACATGGATGGTGAAAGTCCTGCATGCCACAGCCAAACCCTGGATTTGTTCTGCAGAAAAGGCTTCTGTTAATTCCTGGACTGTCAGGCCATGCTCTGGTGTAGTGAGAGGCACATTTCTCCTGGCACCCAATGATCTGCCCCAGACATCACAAAATACTTCAGCCCAGCAAAGGCAGGAGAGCAAGGCTCTGCTGAGATCACCAAACACATCAGTGGGATGGAGCCAAAACCAGATCCTGAAGAGGCAAACAGAGCTCAGGGGAGCACAGAGACCTTGACAGAATCCCCCACACAGCCCCCACAGAGAGAGGCTCCCTGCTAATTACACGGGTATTTTGCTAATGTGCTGAGTGCAGAGAACCCAATCACCCTGCTGGGCCTGCTTCTCGAATCCTTCAAAGGTCAGAATGAAGCTGGAAGTAATCTAAATTGTCCTGCCCCTGCCCCTCTGTCCCCAGTGACATTTTGGATCCACGTGCTGGACTAAGCAGCTTGACACAGAATGTACTTGGCCATGTCTCCGCAGAAGGGAGTACATGGAAAAGCATTTAACACTGACCTATTTGTGCTCCCATTTTAATCAGCTGGAAATCACAGGCTGGCCAGAAAGGGATGCATCTGAGAGCCCTACCTGTGAACATTAACGGTGCAGAATTCAAAGGTGAATAAACAATGCCAGTAACCTCAGTGGTCCCCCACAGGCGGCTCTGTTGTCCCACAAGAGGTGAAATGTTTGGTTCTCAGATTCCCCAGTGCAGGAGATTGGGCATGGACAGGAGAGGACAGAGACACCTGAGGAAGTGCAGGGGATGTTAGGAGAGGTTCAGGACAAGTTCTGCCCTCACGCTGAGTCAGAGATGCACTCTGGTACCTCAGGGTGCACCCTCTAATACAACTGCTCTGAGATTTTTAAGACAAATCCTGACTTGAGTAGCAGCAAAGGCTTGTTTGCTTAAGTATGACTTTTTCTTTTCAAGTAAGGCTTTAAACTTACTTTTGCCACAAGCTTCCCCTCACTCTCTTTACACTTTATATGTGGTACAGCACGCAGGTTTAGTTTCCTGCTGAATTCACACTTTTTGTTTGCTTATATATTTCAAGATCTCAATCAATCATGTTGTCAAAACAGTCTTTTTGTATCATCTACCTACCAGCACTTGTCATTAGGGATGTTTAAAGCTCCAGTGCTGTAGAGAGTCTGATTTACGCTCTGACATCTCCCACACTGAGCTTATTATAGTCATGTATAAACTGCCCTTTCACAAGCTTTAATTAGGAAATAACAAATGGTTCGGGAGCATGCTGTTAGGCAGTTTATTCTTTCTAAATTCAGTATTTCCACTGTACTCTACTGAGCACAATGTCATGCTATGCAACAATCATGTTGATTTCTAAATTTTTACTTTAACATTTAAATCTCTTTGTGACCTTTTCCCTTCTCCTCCATCTCCTCCTCCTCAAACACATTCTACAGTTTTCTGAATTGTTCTAGATGAAGTATTTCTGAGCTGAAACAGGAACAAGCTAAAATAAGCACTGCACCATCAGAAAACATTTATTTTATTAAAGGCCCACTGGAGAGGTGGCTTTCTTGGTAACACACCATACTCTCTGCATTCTAATACACCACCACAGCCTTACCATTTCACTAGGACCTTAATAAAAACTGAGATGAATTATATTGTTCAGTGGCTTGGAGTCACAAATTCCAGAAAGGGTTATATAGTTCAATTAACTAGTCACCACATTGCCAGAGCTTATTTTATGCAGTAAAATTAACGCTGGGGAAATGCATCTGCAGCAGTTGGTGCAGACCACGGTGTTACATCAAACATGGTCACACAAACCCCAAAATAAAAGGGGGGAGCAAGTTCTAGAGGTCAAAGGTGACAGCAGTATTCCAGGTGTGTATCTGTGCACCTCTTGCTTGCAAAACTTTGTTTTCCATGTCTGTAAGTGGAACAGTTTATTTAGAGGAGATGCTGATTTGAACCTCACTGACACAGACAGTCCTGCACTACCTGTTTACTTCCCAGAAGAAGGTGGTTTAGTATTTATGAGGCAAAGTCCCAGCCCAGTCCACCTGCAATCAGTCACTGCTGCTTTGCAGCAGAGACTTCTGAACAGATTCATCACCACAAGGTTATTCCATTCCAAAATTGTGTTTTCACTGGGCAGCACCAATGGCAGCAACGAGAAGTCTAAAAGGGCTCAGGATGTTTCTCTGACTTGCCTGGCTGGTATTCCTATTGCTCAGGTACCTGGTGCCTTCCTTTCCAGCACCAGCTCAGACTATTTCAGGCCACTGTTCCCGTTGTTTTGGTACCAGGCTTGGTCCAAATGCCTTTTCCTGATTATTTGACAGCCTCTAGTTACTGTGTCCTGTGTGAGAAGCTTCTGCAGAGCTCGGTGTCCAGCTGCACAGGGTGGCTGGGCTCTCCAAAGGTGCACTTCTGGAGGGGGTGCTGAAGGAAGCATCAGGAGTTGTGATATTCTGTGCTGAGAATCAGCCAGGACCAGAGAATCAGCAAGCACACACCCGTGGAGGCCTCAGCAGCCAGGAGCACAAAGGGCAATGAGGAATATTTAGGTTTCCATGGTGTCTTTTACACAAATATTCACAGCAGGGTCAGAAGCAAAAGCACTGCACTGATAACTCATCCCTGGACGGGCTCCAGGCTGCAAGGGGCTCTGTTCCAGGGGAAGGTGTCCCTGCCCACAGCAGGATGAGATGAATCTCTCCAGGGTGAATTATCCTACAGCAAAACAAGGTCTCTTTCAGGACCCTTCCAACCCAAACAGTTCCATGGTTTGCTTTACTTGCTCAGATAAACACACAAACAGCAACTTGCTTTGTCAATGCCTGGCAATGTGGAATATTGCCCTGCCTGGGAACTGATCAGTTTCCCTCCATGAAAACAAGTCTCGGGGGCTGCTCAGAAAGCCTGGCTCTGCAACAGGCATTCTGAGAGGTTTTTTTTTTTTCTGTGATTTTCAGAGAATAAAAATACATATATACAGAAATACTACTCCAATACTTCATTAAACCCAGCACACAGCACTTGATAATGCACAAATATGGATTTATTTGACACGTGAAGATAGATTCATCATTATAAAAGGGGTGCATTGGAGTGCACTGGTGATCAAACTAAGCCCAACTTGTTGAAAATTGTATTTCCACTTTATTAGCTGCAATCATTCATCAACTTGCAGAGAAATTCTTGCTCAAACAACATCTTTCTCAAAGGGTTCTTTGGGGAACAGAACACATAGCTTGTTTTAAAAACTGATATATTTTGTTTTAATAAAATGTTTGGCTTTCAGTACACAGACTGATACACTCTGTCAAAATGTGTTAGATCCCCAGATAACTGCATAACACCAGAGTGTTATCTGACACGTTTTTGAAGTCTATTTTTACTTATTTTTATCTATTATTTTATTTATGTTTGGCGGTAGGCTTTATTTTTATTTATTCACGTTTGTTACTTTCAAAGTTTAGTCCTGGCATTTCATCTGTAGGTTCTGTGTGCTTTTGTTGTGCTCAGAGGGGAGACTACTGGGACTGGGATGAGCAAAACTTGTCCTAGCTGATGCATCCCTAAGGATATGGGTCTAAAATGGAATTAGGCTGAGACAGGGCCATGTTCAGCTTTGTGCCCAGTGGCGTCCAGAGCAGGGGAATTCTCCATTTTCCAGGAATGTGTTTGCATTGCAGACATGAAGAACTTATTCCCAATTCTTCTAGATCTGACTCAAACTCTCATTTACTGATAGGGCCTTCCATAAATCCTGGCCCTGCCTACATCATTTTTGTGATGCAAGGTGTTGTTATTCTACATAAAATAAATGTGAGTGAATACCTCAAGGGTGAGTTAGCCTATATCAAAAAAAGGAAGTGAAACTATATGTAAATTATTTGTGTTCCATAGTTTCAAGGAATGAAAAGGACAGAATTTTAAAATTCCAGTAAATAACTGATTAGTTAGCACTCTTTATAATCTCTCTGCTCTGCTGAGTCTTTTTGCCAGATTGAGTTTCCCAAGGCAAAAATACAGTTCTAGTTTATAAATAATTTCCTGAATCCACGGGAACACCTCTACAGAACTTACAGGCAATAAACAGTCTCAGAGAAATCTGAAATATCCATCCTTTTTACCGCAGGGGCTTTTTTCCTCCTCTCTGTTTTTGCAGATAGGTTCTGAATGTGACCATCTCCTGAGTATTTGCTCGCCCCTCCTTACAGCACTTAACGCTTTTTTAGCAGGGAGAATTATACACCACCAGCAAAACAGCTCTCCAAGTCCAGCAGGTAAAATTTGGTGTCATTTGGAAGGATCCATCTGGATCAATTTAAGCAGCCACAAATGGCCAGATTCTGAAGGCTGAGACTATTATATGAAATCCAAGGCAAACATAAAAAACTCAGAGGGGACTCGGAGTGTTCAGATACACCTTAGTGAGATACACAATTTCACTCAAACAAATTGAGTTAAGAGTTAAGAGTTTATCACTTGTAAACTCTTACGTCACTCTCTGTAAGGTTATTCCGGGAATTTTCATGGAGGAATCCCTGTTTTTAACGTGTAAACGAGCAGAAGAATTGAAGAAAAGTTTCCCTTCTATTTCATGCCCATCTGCTTCTTCACATCCAGAATCCATTCTGGATTGCTCAAAACCCCTTTGTCACAGGTGAACAATGCTGGTATTCCTGTGTATTAATTACGGGGATGGCACATCTTCCCTGTGAATGGCTGCAGAGCTGAACAGGCCCAAATTAAATTTCTCTGTGTTGGGAAGGTTCCCTGGATTGCACAGCAGCTGCACCTCTGCCCCTCCCCGAGGCACGGATGGAATGCCTGCAGAAAACACCTCAGGTGTTTGTACTGATATTCGCTGTAAGAGATGCAGAGTTTAGTGTGAAATCCATCTGAAAAAGCAGCTTTTCAAGGAGAACAGAAGTCTGCCTTTCAGTGTACGTAAGGTAGAGAACAGATGCACAAACCCATTCCCTCGGTGGGTGCTTTTAATGCTATCAAAAAATTCCTTCCAGGAATGCAATTTTCTGAAGGCCAGTGAAAGCAGAGAGAGGCCTAGAACCTGAGACAGCACCAAAATTTGGTGAAGCCTCTGAAAACACTGAAAATTTAATGGATTCCAATAAAGAGGGGGGAAAGAAGCAGATACATTATTTTGCCGTGCCCTTTGTTTTCTCCCCTCATTTTTCCATTCTGCTCTGCAGTCTGGAGCAGGAGTGTGGATGTGCCTAATTAGAGCTGGAAGCCTTTGTAGGGGAGGAAGAGCTGAGCCAAGTGATGCCACAGAGCTTCGAATCTGAAAGGCTGAACACCCCCATACAGCCCTAGCTGGAGGTGCTGCTCTGGCTCTGCTGAGGGATGGCAGCTGTGAGTGAGGAGCAGCCACGGAGCAGTGACAAGGAGCTCAGCTTAACAAGACCTGCTGGGAGGAATTTGCTGCAGACAGAGAGGTAGACAGGCCTTTCTTTCTGGTTCCAGCGTGTTCTGTGCTGACTTTGGGAGCTTTTCCCCTCCCCCAAAAAAATAAAAGCACAGTAATGTTGGTGGGCAGTGTAAGGGAGTCATGAAGAAGGTAAATAGTGGCAGAAGGGCTGATGCCTGCAAGGACCAGAGCCCAAATCCCACACGACCGACAAACAAGCAGTGGGAATGAGGGGAAGGATGCTGAGAACAGGACTGTTGGGGAAGGTGATACAGGGAAATCTTACAAATATGATTGTTTGGCAACAGGTTCTGAAAACATAACGCCTGTAAGTAACATAGAAATTTAATAGAAAGCAGTTTTTGAAATGTAACTTGGCCTCACCATGAGGCAGGATATTGGGCAATACCTCAGACAGGCCCAAGACCCATGGGTGGACAGCACTGTCGAGGTAGGAAAATGTTACCTTAGAAATTAGCATTTGAATGTCTAGGATGTAGTGCCTTATGTAAATCTTGTTGCTCTCATTGGCTATTGTAAATCAGAATATTCAACATGGGATGGGATAAAACTGATTGTAACAGGAAATACGCTCTCTCTGGACCCTCTCTGGGCCCTCTCTGGGCCCTCTCTGGACCACGCTCTCTTGGGACCCTCTTGGAGCTCTCTGGGGACGACCTCTGCAAATAAACCACGTGTCCTGAGAGCACCTTGTCTCCAAATATTAATATTACCATCTGTCACGGCGCCTGGAGAAAAATCTTCACAGGATGGATTACAGAGCCCATCATCTCTGGTAAATAGCCCCCTTGAAATAAAGCTCTGATACCTCACTGGACAAAGCACTGGTTGCTCTTCAGCTGAACAAGCAGGTCAGACGTGTCCAGGCAAATATCCCTTCTGCAGCTTTAAAGAGAGGGCTGTGACTCTGCCTCTGCTCCCTGTCACTTTGGGTTTGGATCCTCTTTGGCTCCTGCTGTGCTGGTGGGGACTGAGGCAGGACAAAGCTGGGAGGGCCATGGAGCTGCCCCTCAGGAATGTCTGAGCACCTCCTTCCAAAGGGGATCATTGGCAGGAGTCAATCATATTGATGGGAATTTACACCCTGAGCAAGGAGCACAGTCCTGAGATCACTGATCAGCCAAACACACTCACTCATTAAGTCACCCAAACCCAGGGAAGAGCTCACCACTGTCCTGAGTTAGGATTGCAATCTATTTATCCTGCCAAAACGACACATTTCTAAGCTCTTACACCTAGCTGAACTCTACTGTTTTTTCAAGGGGTTTCTGTGATAGTCCAGCTGCAGCAGTTAAGATTTATAAAAGCACACAATATTTTATGTCATACCTTTCATACCAAGATATTTCAAAATCTTAAATTAAATTATAATTTGTGCAAAAATGATTTATTACATACAGCTCTGTAGTGTGGCCACACTCTATGGTGGGATGAACTAACCATCATTTCAAAGACCACAGCACACCAGGTTTGCAAAAAAAAAGAAAAATCCTGAAGTGACTGTTAACCTAAATGCAGATTAATATCAACAGCAAATCACTTGGGTATTTCTTTCAGGATTGACTAAGGAAGTCTGAAATAATTTCTCACAGGCTGCTAAATGCCAGTTAGCAGGGGGCCTTTTGCTTATTTGTTTGTCTTCTATATGAAGAAAGACTTTTGCCTACCTGAGCTAGACCCAGAGCTGTCAGCCGCTCCCCAGTTCCTGCACTGAGGTGTCCAGATCCTGAGAAGTATTTGAAATTAATATTTGAAACCATCTGGTCAAGAAAAACATAAGGAAGCTTGAAAAAGAGACAACTGGCAGGAGACAGAGGAGCAATTATTTCAGTTTGAGCATCCACACAGAGGCAACGCTGAGGCAGGACCAGGGGAACCAAGAATTTAATTTCTCTGCTCCAAACTTTCTGCCACTCTGGAAGAGTAACTGCGACTGCTGCTGTCTGAAAACGCTTTCAGCAAAAGCCTTAACGTTCCAAATGGGCCCGCAAATCTCATTCCTGCATGGTTTTAAAGTTGTTTAGCTCTGAATCAGCAGTCTAAAAGTGTGTTTAAACACTGCAGGTAACCATTTCCCATGGAACAAATAGGGAGGAAATCAGGTTATGGCGAGGGCACCCAGCAGGACTCTCCCACTGTCTGCTCAGTGTCAATGTAAACTGATTCCTTTAAGAAAGACACTCGGGGAGAAGGGAACAGATTGTGGGAAACATGTTCTGCATGCAAGAGGGAGCCAGGAGATGGAATGCTGGATACTATGAGATAATTATGCACAGGGAAGAAAAGAAGAATCAGACAGGGTAGCAGCAGAATAACAATATTTCAGGAGATGGGAGCTGTACGAACCGGGCTGACTTGCAGCAGCACAAGGCAGATAATAGATGAGCATCCTCTCTCACTCTCTGCTCACTTACTAATTCATGGAAAATAACTGCCACACTGCAAGTTTCTGATGGTTTATCATTGTTCAGGCCACTAAAGCTACTGGTTTTGCCAACCACTGAGTTATGAACTGTACAAGAAACATGCTACAGAGAACTGTAAATGTTTATGCATTAAATTAAAAAAAAAAAACAACCCAACACAACAACTTTCAGACATACTAAAAAAAAATGGATTATGACAGCTGGAAAATTGAGCAAAGGTTGCTGTAATAAGCACAAAAAAACCTGCCTAGGAAGATGCTAAGTAGGCACAAATCTGAGCTGTGGGCAGCCCAAAACTCTCTGTTTGTGACCTTCACTCTAGGGGGGCTGTAAGGAACAAAATCTCCTGGGTACAACCTGTAACACAGCACCTCACACCCCACAAAAATCTGAGAGCACTCAGATGAGACTGGGATGGAAATGGGGCTCACTGACACAATATCAAGATATTTAGATGGGTTTCCACTAGTTCTAACAAGGGTCTAGCAGAACATAACACATTTAGTCTATCAAGAGAATAAATGACTCTAGTGATTAATGTAACATAATGATCCTCTAGGTAGAACCCTTTGTTATTTTGTGGTTTTGTACTATGGAGCCACTAAAGGGGCTACAAAAGTGATGCCCACCCAACAGAAATGGCCCATCAGAAAATAAATTTGATTCTTCTCTGTTTTCCAACCCACTTGATTATTGGGAAATTGAAATTTCAACTCCTCATGAATTTCTTTTTAAGTAGAGAGAATGTAATTACAGAAGAGAGGCTGAAAATATCTACTGGGGAAATGGATCAGGAAAACAAAAGGCAGTGGCAAACAAAAAAAGCATATAGAGATTATCTATCTATCTATCTATCTATCTATCTATCTATCTATCTATCTGCACACACACACATATTTATATATATATGTATACCTGGGCCAGGTGAGGACTGAATATCCCTTTTCCTTTCCTGCCTATGCACAAGAAAAAAAAAAAAAAAGAAAAGTCTTTTAAACTGACTCATTCTTGAAACAAACATAAGGCTTCCATGAGCAGTAAAATCTAGTCAAAGAAGTTCCTGGACCTTAAAACAAATGACCTCTTCCTGTTTTAAATAATCAGTAAGCCTATGGCAAGGTCTGAGCTTTTCTTTATTTTCTGAATCTGCTGCTTCCATTATAAAACCTTTATAAACAGAGCAACAGCACAAAGCCAAGCAGTGGTTACAGCACTATCTGTAACAGGCACCCTATCAAGAAAATAAACCCTAAATTTAGAATATGACAGAGAATCAGCCATGATTTTGCTTGGTCTGAGCTTTTGCTTCAGGAAAAAGGCAAAGGAACATGGCACATGCCATCACTAGACAAGACTGAGATCCTTCCCCCTGATTCACAAATTTAAATTACCTAAAGAGCATGAAGGCATGGTAAAATAAAATCAAAAGAGGACACTGTGGATGGCCAGCAAGGAATGGCAGCTGCCCAAATCCCATCTTCCCTGCAGGTCCCCATCACAACACCCAAATAACAGAGAAATTTGGGTGCTGTGACAATGACATGTGAGAGGGAAGGGGTGACTCCAGCAGGAGCAAAGAGCCTTCAAGGAAAACAAACCACAAATCATGGATTTCAAAACTGGAAAAGCCTCAGGACTAATGAAGTGAGAGCAAACAGGAACTCTCTGCATTGCTGAAAAAGTAGTCAACAAAATTAGGGAGCAAATGAAACACTCTGGAATGGTTGGTAATTGCCACGGCTTACAAATGAGAAGTGTGATACTCAATCACAGAAAGCAGCAGCAGAAGAAGCCCAGATATTGTAATTGCAGGAAAAGATAATCATGTGTATAATAAAGTAACAAAGAAAATTGTGGTAACCAGGAGATCAGAAAGGATTCTGCAAGGGATAATACAAAAGAGGGAGTAATGCAGAATAATTTCAGAGACCAAAATGAGGAAGCTGGGGAGAAAGAATGGTGAGGGAGTAGGAGGGATTTTATAACATGCTGGATAGAGTTTGGTTTGTTTTTTGTTTTTTTTTTAAAGACCAAGCTAATTAGACACTGAATAGTCATCTAGAACAAAGGTTAAGCATCAGCTGTTAAGACAGAAGAGAGCACTCAAGGTGAACCTATCACACATTTCAAAGCTGCAGTAAAAGATAAAAAGAAGATGATGGAAGACTGGCTTAAAATTTTAGGGACAGAAATAGCACATGAAGTGACAATTTCTCCTGTGGTTTTGTTATTGTTGGGAGCAAGTGGTGTGCATACAAATCATGAAGTACATTTTTTGATGCACTTTTAAAAAGAATGTATCACGGTGCAGTAGGCAACAGTTAATGGAAATATTCTAATTATTGAATATATGTGAAAATAACATCGACACAAGTCAGAAGACTTTTCTCTTGTGAAATGTACTTGGTTTGCCTTTCTGCTTGTTATGACATGATTCCTGGAAATGTGATTGCAACCAAGTATTCGTGTTAATGCAGACCAGGACCCACATGCCTCTCCAAAGCAGAAGGGAAAATGGATCCTACAGGAAAAATAATTACTCTGGGTAGCACCTCATCCCATACATCCTAACCCTTTAGTCTGAAATCACTGTTCTTCCAAAACTGAAAGATTTGTATCTTTGTGTAGTCTTATGGTAAGTCTGGGTGTGTGGAAGAGTCCTGGTTGAAACTCAGTCCCGTGCAAACACCAGAGACAAAACCCAGTTCAAACATTTCTCTGCTCTGTGTGATCACCCCAAAAGCTCACCCCAGGGTCTGCTCAGGCTCTGGGAAGTGTCACTTTGTAAAAGGTGTCTTTGTCAACCTCTGCACCACACTGCTCTGCTTTGGGCTCATTCCTGATATCCACAGCAGGGCTGCCTCACTGCTTCTTTTTATCTCCTTTGCTCAAATGCAACGGCATCCAATGAATTTATACTGTATGTA
The DNA here is from genome assembly GCA_013397195.1 of Hylia prasina. Lineage (NCBI taxonomy): Eukaryota > Metazoa > Chordata > Aves > Passeriformes > Sylviidae > Hylia > Hylia prasina. The sequence continues at coordinate 83,030 of VYXD01012304.1, read as the reverse complement.
TTTATTAGAAACATCTGCACTTCTAAAACCCTATAAAGACTTTCAAAGTATCCTATAAAAATAAGTAAAAGCATCATCAAGTTCATGGGGATTGTCTGTATGTTTTAAATTCTTTTTTCAGTATTTTTTTCTAAGGAATCATTTTACTAAGTGTAAAAGAAATCTATGTATAAATAATTCATTTTCTATGAACACATATTGGTCATTGAAATGCAACTTATCTTTATTTTGAGAGTCTAAATGGACTTCAGATGTTCTTTCTTTGATACATTGTAAGGTGATGCATTTCTGCTTACAAGAATTATGGACTCTACATTTCTCACTACACGTATATATTTTTGTATCTTTTTTTCCCCTTGGAATATTTAATGAGACTTTTTTTTGGTTTGATTTCTTGTTGGTTGCGTTTGGGTTTTTTGAAGTGGGAGCTATATTTTACAGTACCATAGAAAAATCCAGGCTAAATGCAAACTAGAACAGTGTCTGATCCAAACTCCTGCTCAGAGGAGGGCAAGCCGTGGGATCAGCCCGGATCACCCAACGCTTCACCCACTCATGTCACAAAAACCACACAGGATGGAGACTATCCAACATCTCTGCACAGCCCGTTTCTATGTTTGACTCTTCCAGGAGTGGAAAAAAAAAAAAGAAAAGAGTAATAAATGTCAAGAAAGACTTTGCTTCCCCCCAGCGAGAGCCGCTCTGCCCACTGTCTCTCATCCTCCCACTGCAGCACTGGTGGCACCCACAGGCACTGTCAGGATGCTCGTGGCCCCCCCCCGTGCCTTCCCTGCCTTCTCAAGCCTAAATAAGCCCCCAGCCCTGCTGAGTTCACCTGGGGCAATGAATTTTATTTGTCCTGGGTGCCTGCAGGGATGGGGACCACGCTGGGCACAGGAACCTGGACGTGTCTCCCAAGGTCCCAGCGAGAGGTGGGTGCTCCCTCTCCTCACCCTGGCCGTGCTGCTGTCCCTGTGCCCGGGCTGCTGCCAGGCTGTGCCTGCTGCCTCCAGCTCTGCTTGCTGCCAGCTGCTTTTTTGGCAGAGCTGCTTTTCAGCAGAGCTGCTCCCCAAGCCTGTATCAGTGCCAGGGGCTCTTCCCTCCCGGAGCCTCTGCGCTGCTCCTTGGTGGCTCCCGCCCATTCTTCCCAGCCTGGCCTCTGGAGAGCAGCGCCTCGGCCCATTCCCACACACCTGTGCCGCTGTAAACCTGGCCAGAGGTGGTCTCGTTACCTGCAGGAGATTAAACTGCCTGCTGGAAAGGACAAATGAAATTGCCGCTCTCCTAAATGGGCGATTCCACACTCGGAGTTCAGTTGGAATGACTGATACCTCGTTTCACCTTGCACACATATGAAAAAATACGAGGATTGAGGCAGTCAAACACTGATCTATCCTAAAATGCTTCCCCTAAAATGAAGGGCAGATCCTGAGTCCAACAGCTCACTCCACTGCTGAAAGCACTCCAGTTTAATCCAGAGTATTGCACACACATGGCACTGAAGAAACGCTGGGGGGAAATCAGTCTCATCATATCTGTAAATGTGCAAAAACTTTCTAAATAGGGTAAAAGCAAGTGAAAATATAAAGCTAAGAAGACAAGAGTTGATTATTTGCCTCTATAAGCATTAGAAAACATGTTATGACTGTAAACCACAAAGCAAACATATTTGAGGTATGATGCTCCAAGTGCAGTATTTCTGGAACAACAAATTTGGTGAAACCTGGAAAATGACTAGATACATAATATATCAAGCTGCAGTGTCAGTTAAGTGACAGGTAAATTAAAGCACAACAGAACAAGGACACTGATTTGGTTAGAAATTCTATGTCTGCAGCAAGAATTACATAAATAAATTGGCAGGCAGGCACAGACATTTCATATAGAGGATGACAGCAAAACCATCAGAGAGTTATGAAATTGTGAGTTGTTACTACAATTCTTGGAGACTTCTTGTGACCTTCCCCAAACTGTTTATATTGGGGAATGCTCAGATAGAGACACCAGAACACTGGCCACACACAACTGAACTGGTTGGTTGGTTGTGGAATCTCTGGGGACTGCAGTCCCTGAGAACAACCACCTGATTTCAAGCCTTGTAACCCAGTTTGTGCCTCCATGGACCATGCCTGGGATGCCTTGGGAGGGCTGACCTGGAACAGAGATGGAGTAGAGCTAAGAGAATAAAGGAGGTATTTATTGAAAGGCTTCCAGGATACACCTTGGGCAGGACAAGAGCTTGGTCAGGGCTACACCCAAGGTGGACACAAAATGGACACAAAATGGACCCAAAATGGACCAAAAATGGACCCAAAATGATCACAAAATGGATGACTGGTCATGAGATCTCACACTTTGATCAATTTGGGTCCATTTGCATATTGGGGCTTAATTGTCCAATTACAGCTTCAACTTGAGGTCTGATCCTTCTTGTTTGCTCTCTTCGGTCCTTGTTTGTGCTTTTGGGCTGAAAGTTGTACCCATTGTCCTTGGTCTCCAGCAGGAAAAGGATTTGTTTTGTGTCCCTGCTCTGTGCAGGGCTCACTAACAGTTAATGTGAGGCTCAGGACTGCATCCCTGGGCAGCACAGAATCTGAAATGCAGGAAAGATGAAACTTCAGGCGTCACCCGAGCTGCCAGGACAGCTCAGCTCTCTGACCTGTTGCCATTCACTTTCCTAAAGACCCACAAAGGCAGGCAGCAGGGTGCTGATGCATCCAGTTTACTGTGCTGGCTCAGAGGTTGCTCCCAACAAGGCTCATTCCTGCAGAAGAGACAGTTCTGACAGGAAAGTGTGTGTGCTGAGCAGGAGATGAGCCGATCTCCAGGCTGTAAACACAACACTGATTTTACACTCGAGGGAATGGCCATGGCAGAAGAGTGTCACTGCTCCAGGACATCCCAGCTGCTTTTGCAGGAAGGACTGGAACAGCCAGCACTGGTGAAAGGGTTGTCAAGCCCTGGAACAGTGCCCAGGGCAGTGGGGGATTCACCATCCCTGAAGGGAGATAAAGGAATGTGGGTGTGGCACTTGGGGACACGGCTCAGTGGTGGCCTTGGCAGTGCTGGGTTAGTGGCTGGACCTCAGAAGTCTTTTCCAAGTAAGTCATTCCATGACTCTTGGATAAACAGCTAATTCTGAGCTTGTTAGCTGAGGAAAAAAAAACAAACAAACAAAAAAACAACCCAAAGAGTGGGAGGGGAAAAAAGAAGGATAATGCATGTTGCTCCAGCATGATTACCACAAATGTAATAGTGCTGCTAAAAATGTCTGGAGAAACTTTCTATAGGAATGGCCAGAGACAAGGAAATTATCCAGTCAGGATGTTTCCAACTGTCCTGTCTGAAAAGAGTCCCCTCATCAGCTGAGGCAAAATAATACTGCATTTATTCCCAGTCCAAACTGTGTACACTGAAAATGTCTTCATTAAAAGGGGCTTAATGCACAAGGTGTAATCTTATCCTGTAATAAACCAGGAATTTACTCATGGTCAATTATCCCATATCAGCTGGGGGCAGGTGGAGGGGGGAGGATGGAGCTCCCAGCTGAGTGCCAGTAATTTCTTAAATAGCTGAAACTCATTTGCTTGTTATAGTCCAAATATCATTTAATTATCATAACAGTGCAGAACATGTGGCAGTTACTGACCAAAATCTCCAGTTTAATTCTCTGCAGTACAAATATGCCAGGTATAAACCCAGGGTGGATTTGACTTCTGAAAGGTGCAGTATCTACAGCTCACTGCCCAGGATCCTGATGATTTTAGAGAGCTTCTGTGAGCAATGACTTGAATAAAGATATCGGGAATTTAGCACCTTGAAGAAGGAAACCTACATAAAAAGGTAAATTCTGTGTGCCTTGCACATGCAGAACTCTCCCAGACAAGTTTCAAACGGGTCCTGCTGTTACTGCATCACACTGCTCTATTCACAGTAAGGAAAAAAAGAAATGTAAACATGAAAGATCTTTAGAAATTGTCCTTCCTCCGAGATATTTTTTCCCTCTTTATATTGCAATTCCTTTTTCTATTTCCGCTAAGCCTGTGATTTTTTTGTTTTGTTTTGTTTTCTTTGCTGAGGGAAGTTTTAGGCTGATTGCTTCCAAGAATGTCAATAATCACCTATCACTGTCCACAGTACCTTGTATGAAGCTGTACCTCACTGCATTACCTTTCCCAACATTTTAGATCACAATACCATGAAACTGCTGTTTCTCATGTCACAGAGGTGACTTCTCTTGTGAGATCATATGGAACAGCTAGTGAAAAGTCAGTATTATCTGAATCCAAATACACAAAATAATCCTAAGTGGTTGCCATTTTACTGATAGTCTGTGAGACATGATTGTGTCATTTACTGAATTCAGCCACTAAATGACAACACGGGCTGGAACTGTGTGAACAATTCTTTTCAGAGCCATATGTCTGCAAATTGTCTGAAAATTGCCAGCACAGTAGAGGGGGAAAGAAAAAAAAACAAAACAACAACAGTGCTAGAAAAAAATCCTCCCAAAACAAACAAGCAGTTGCTTTGAAAATCCAATTTGGAATAATACCACTCCACCCAACTGAAGTGACTTTCACTCTTCCCTCCAAATGCATACATGTGAATGGAGCAGGAAATGGTTCAGAGAAATTGCACATGTAGCTGCAGATAGAACCAATAAAAGTCACAGAAAGTGACATTTCTTTGTGTGCTGTACATCAGTGTTAATATGGGAGATCAAGATGACAGGACAAAATACAGCAAATATAGATACAGCAGCATCCGTGGAGAGATACAATCCTGTAATCCCCCCAGAGACTCCAGAATACAGACATTATTTACACTGATTTGTAATAGAAAGTAGCTTGCTTTTTGCAAGTAGAGGGGATTTTTTTTTTCCCCCAGCAAGCAAAACATAAGTGTTTGCTGAAAGCTGAATAAAACTTATGTGACAATTAGTTTCTGGAACATTGTGAGAGCCAAATCAGACATGAAACAAGCATGTGTAACTCACATGAAAGGATGGAGTTTCACCTCAGGACATTGTACCTCAAAGTCATGGAGAAGGTGAGATGACTGGAATTTTCTGCACAGGTCTTTATTCAGTGCTGCTCCCCCCTGGTTAAACAAAAACTTGCCACAAAACTTTAGGTTTCTGCTGTTTTTTCTTGAGCTGATGTGAACACAAACAGTGCTGCAAACACGGGCTGGTCTGACCTCTCGCTGAATTCCAGCTCAGAATGAGAGGCTGCTCAGGTCATCCCTGCCCACTCCTGGCTGTGGGCAGCCCCCTGCCAGGATAACCAAGGATCCAGACACAGACTTCATTCGTGGAACCCTGGATGCAATTTCCAACAACTTCACCTGGTCTAATAGAAGAAACAACCTCTTCTTTGGGGTTCTGCTTTCCTCCTACCCTCAGGCACCACCATAAATCCCAATTCCCCTTCCTTCCCCTTCCCTGGATCCTGAGGAGCAGTTGGCCAGCTGGGCCATGGAGGGGGTTGTGTTCACCTGAAGAACCCTCTCAGCACGTGAAAACCACAACTGCCCCACAGAGGACCTGGCAGGGGCTGCAAATCTGGGTACAAAGGGTGGCAAGATCCTCAGGATGCCTTAAGTTTTATCTCCCATGTATTCCAGGCTCTGTGCTGCCCAGGGTGCAGCTCTGAGCTCACACTCAGGGTCACTCAGCTCTGCACAGGGCAGGGACACAAAACAAATCCTGTTCCTGCTGCACACCAAGGACAACTCTCAGCCCAACAGCACAAACAAGGGTGGCTGGAGGGAGGGACAAGCAGGATGGGACCTCACAGCCTGGAGCTGGAACTGGGCAATTCAACCCCAATGTGCAAATGGACCAAAACTGATCAAAGGGTGAGACCTCATGACCAGTCATCCATTTTGTGTCCATTTTGTGACCATTTTGTGCCCACCTTGGGTTTAGTCCTGGCCAGGCCCTCTCCTGTCCAAGTTGTGTCCTAAAGGCCTTTCAATAAATACCTACTTTAATCTCTAGTTTCTGTCTCAAGTCTTCGTTTCTCTTTAAAGAAAGAAATTTTCTTTTTAACTCTTCAAGACTTTGTTCAAGTCTGTTTCAGGTCACCCTTCCCAAGGCATCACTCCTATCTCATATTATCTACACCTCATTTACAACTCCATGACAAAACACCGAATCAGGTTAAGTTGTCTGAGTCTTACAAGCCTTTTACAGCAGGCAGGGAGGCATCAGTGAAACCCAGCCACCTTTGACATCCCATCCTTTCTGCCAGGTGGGTTCGTACTGCTGTGGTGCTGGTTCTGGAGCAGCGTTTTAAAGTTTTAAAGTGTTCAAGTGTAGGCAGCAGCCACTGTCACCCACGTGTCTGGCTTGTGACTTGTCACTTCAGCCTGCTGGAGCACACAGAGGGGAGGCAGAAGCAGCTGTCTGCTGCTGAGAAATGGGGTGTGTGAGTGCAGGAACCTTTCTCTGGGGTGAGAAACCCACCAGGCTTTGCTGCCCCCAGCCCTGGGAGCAGCCTTGGCTGGGTGATGTCCTGGTGGGCCACCCCAGCAGCTCTGTCACCGCTCTGAGACCCCAGAGGCTCCTCAGCTCCCAGCGAACCCACAGCAGAAATGGCACAGCAGCTGCCTGAAAGACCCGAATCTCCAGCTTTTCAAGTGAAAACCATTCAGAGCTGATTGGCTCTCAGTGCCTGCCAATCCCACTTCCGAGTAGAATCCACGCCATCAGCTGTTCTTTGGGACAAAGCACATCAGTCTTTCATCCCCATCTCAAAGCTCTCCCACTGGGTGGAACAGGGCCTCAGTTTAGCTCACTCCAGTGTGACAAGCTGATCACAAAAGTCACCGCTGAGTCAATTACCTGTCTTTTATTAGCGGGAGATTTTAAATAAATTTCAAATATTGAATTTGTGACGTTTCTTGGCGGAAAGTGAAAAATGGGAAATATTGAGCACAATTATTAGTTTGCGTTGCACGTACAATTATTTCTCCATATTAGCACAGTTGTGACTATTTGAGAAAACAAATTGTTAAGCTTGTACATGTGAAGATGCACAGGAAATATTTTAAATTCAACTTCCATGAGCTCATGTGAATTATTTGAGTTGTTCAAATATTATTCAAGTTAGACTCATCTTATTGGCAACAGAAACAATGCCATGTGACTTATTATTTCAGATTCCTGCATCTAATCAGTGCAGCTGGAAAAGTGAATATTGAATTAACAATTGATCATTAATTCATGACAAATGGTACTGAATAAATCCACAGAGGAAACAACTGTGAACACTCACTCCTCTGGCAAGTGAACACTCACTCCTCTCTCCATCAGCTGATAGGGCCAAAATCTGCCTCATAAATTTTAGACTATAATTCAGCTCTAAGTTGCAGATTAATACTGATGAAGAGGCATTTAATTTTGACACTTCATTTTCAGAGGGATAGGATGAAAAGCTGTTTTGCAGGTCCTAGCACATAGATTTTTAAGACTTTTTTTTTTTTTTTTTTTTTTTTTTTTTAATATGGGGTACCTTATGCTCCCAAAGGAACAAAGTTTCTTTTCAGTTCACTTAATTCCATCAGTCTTGTTGAGCATTTCAGGGCGTGGCTGTTTCTTGTCTGTGCAGCCAGAGCTCAGCACTGCCCAGAGAGCTAAGCTGGCCTGCTGGAACCCACCCCTGCTGCCCACAAACACTTGACCCTGCCCCTCTGGCAGTCAGATTTTTGCAAGCTTAAATTACAATTTAAAATGTGCATGCTGATCAAATTTATCTTAATAAAACTCATTAGAGAATGAACAGCAGAGAAATCAGGGAGCAGCTGCCCCTGCCCACGCAGCAGCACTGGGGAGCTGAGGCTGACACAGGGTGCTGACTTCTTCAGCTAAAAATGTTACAGCCAGGAGAGAGCCTTGGAGTGGATCTTTTATGATATATCCATGACGTTTATTTTGGTATAAGATAGCCTTTCGCTAGGTAGGTCATATTCATTCCTGATTAAAAGCATCCACATGGGAAATTATACACAGGGCTGCAGCAGTACAGCAGCACTGATACAGCTCCACTGCTAAATCACTTCATTCAGACAAGCTGTACATTTATTTTCTCCATATATAAGCCCTCTAAAATCAATGTATTATCAAATTTACTCTGTGGGAGAGATAACCAGACTAACTGGTGATAGAGGAGACTGTCTGAGCTAAAACTCTACAAGCATGGCACATTTTGCCAAGGAAAGGAGGTGCCTGGGGAACTTCACCTCCAAAGTGAAGTTGGGGCAGCACAGTGCAGGGAGAGCTTGGGGAAGGAAAAAGAGAAGGGAACACACAGTTGTACACACAAGCACGAGAAGATATCTGGAATCCATTGTTCTCCTCCTAACTGTCAGCTAGCTGAAGCCAAATGTGCTGTGGTACAGTTTCATTTGTAGGCTTTGGATGCCTTTGTTGGCAGGAGCCCTGCAAACACCAGCCGGTCATAATTAGAAGCACGAACTGGCTGGAATTGGGTTTGCCATTACCTCGCAGACACTGCCATTCAGCAGGCACAATGGCTCAGTGACTCAATCATGGGCAGCCTGGAGCTGTGGAATTACAGCCCTTCTTCAGCTGGCATCCTGCACTAAATGGAGATGCAAGTGTCTGGGATTGGGTCTGGCCTCAAGGAACAAAAACAGCGAGGCAAAGATACAGAAACCTGCCCAAAGCCGTGCCAGGAACTGCAAAGTCCTGGGCAAAGGAGCTGTGCTGTTTGTGAGGTCTGAAACTCTGGTTCTGGTTTATCTGGTACCTGATAATCATCAGCTCAGAGGACAGACATGAGTCAGGTCAAACTGCCCCCAGTGATATTGATGCTTTAAGTTTTATCATCTATGCAATTCAGGTTCTGTGCTGCCCAGGGGTGCAGCTCTGAGCTCACAGCCAGTGTCACTCAGCTCTGCACAGAGCAGGGACACAAAACAAATCCTGTTCCTGCTGCACACTAAGGACAACTTTCAGCCCCAGCAGCACAAACAAGGGTGGCTGGAGGGAGGGACAAGCAGGATGGGACCTCACAGCCTGGAGCTGCAACTGGACAATTCAACCCCAATGTGCAAATGGACCAAAACTTGTAAAAGTGTGAGGCCTAGTGACCAGTCATCCATTTTGTGTCCATTTTGTGACCATTTTGTGTCCATTTTGTGAACATTTTGGGTTTACCTTGGATGCAGCCCTGGCCAGGCCCTGTCCTGCCCCCAAGGTGTGCCCTAAAGGCCTTTCAATAAATATCTACTTTATTCTCCATCTCTGCCCAGTCTCTGTTCCAGGCCAGCCTTCCCAAGGCATCAATGTCAGGGCACAGGACCACGAGGGAGTGCAGAGGTTTGCTGCTGGCTCAGCCTGTCTGCCCTGACTGTGGCAGGGCTCCCTCGTGCTGCTCATCCTCACAGAAACCACCCCTGCTCCACTGCAGGAGGGCTGGAGNCTCAGATGTTTATTAGTTCTTATCTATATTAGAGTCTCACAGACTGTGAGTTCTACAGCACTTCAAGTAACAGACTAAAAATGGAGCCCCACCTCTCTCTTTACAAGGCCTTTTAAGGATAAACTGTCCAACTGAGAAATGACACCTAAATTATTTTTATTGTTACCACCCCTGGCCCGCAATGCAGATTTTTCTACCCAATTACAAAACACCACCCAGACCATGAAGAAGAGGGTGAAAAATGGCCTCAGCCTCTGCCCTAAATCCCGCATCTTGCTTTATATCTATTACTGTATTCTAAACCCTTAAACTCTCAGTTTTGCACCCTGTGATATCACACACTTCCATTCAAACCACACACGCACAATCCCAGGGCTGTCACTCAATTTTGGGAGCCTTTTCCAGGCCTCAGGTCAGTGCAGTGTTTGCTTGGGGGTCAGTGCCTGTCAGCACAGCAAGTCTGGAATTCTCAGTGCCCAGGGTTCCATCACCTTCCAACCCAGGCCATTCTGGGATTCTGTGATTAGCTCAGACTGCAATAAAGTGCAGGATTGCCCCTGAGCATTTGTTTGCCTGGTCCATCACATCTGGGGACAGCAGCTCCTTATCCATCCTCTGCCTCTCCCAGTTCTCTGGGGGAGTTTGAAACTTCTGCAACCTGATGAAAAACTGGCTCCTTCCTAGAGGACAAAAGGAATAAATCTCCCTCTGTACAAGTGCATTTTGCACAAATTATAGCTGCTAACTTCTCTGAGCTTTATTTTATTTTTAATACAAGTTGAGGGGGGAAAAAAATTCCCAGCTTAATCCAGTTTTCATTAAAAATAAATCAAAAATATATATTTCAGAGTGAGCTGCCCTTCAAGGCTCCCAGGCATCAGCAGCATCCCATTGCTTTGGCAGCTTCCCTCCCTGGCACATCCACACTGTTGACCACAGATTTCAAGCAGCTGATGCAAAGCTGACCATTGCAGGCTTCGTCCTTGAGTTTATATGTGAGCTGTTGGGAGCATTTTAATTCAAATAGTCTCAGTTCCTTTGAGAAATAAAAAAGGGGAACATAATACAAGAGCAGCTGAGCTGAGTGTGCTCATCAGGGCCACCCACCATTTACTCTGATTAGAAGTTCTCTCTGCTCCACGCCCGTGCTCTGAAAAGGCTCAGCTGAAATGGTAAATGGGGGCAGTGGTGCAGGACTCCAAAGGAAGTTAGACATTGATGCTCACTTAGGTAAGAACTGCACAGGCATATCTGGAAGGAAGAAACCGACCCTTAAAAAGAAGATTATGATCCCCTATAAAAGACATTACAGAACACTTTTTCTATTGGAAATCAGTGATCCACTAACTGCTGAGAAGCAGGGCATGGCAAGGTCTCTGTACACTGGCACAAGTGCAAACTCACAAGCAGATACAACCTTAAAATTGGATTTGCTATTTTAAAAATATTTTAAAATATTTGCTAATATTTTAAAAATATTTATTTTAAAAAGTATTTTTTATTATAAAATAAAATCTTACCTATTAATCATTTAACAATGTTAATTTTTATCATCGAGTAACAAATAATTATTATCCCTGTATCTTGAAAGGGCTGAAGACAAGCCATGGAGAATTTTACAGTTCTGATACAGCTTAAGGATCCTGAAAAAAACCCAACACATATTCCAGAATATGACTGAATTTCCCTGCAGTAGGATCACCATTGTGCCTGGTCTGTGGTAAGACTCTCGCTGCCGTCAGCAGCAGGTGAGCTGCACAAACATTAACTGCTTCTGGAAACTCAGAGCTGTTTATTTACAGAGTTTTCAGCACTGGGGAGATTTGCACGTGAAGGGAAGCAGCCTCTGCCTACTCCTCCATACCACAGCAAAAGGAAACACCCGTGTCCAGTCCTGCAGGAGGGAAATGAAACCAAAGAAGACATGAATCAAAACCCTTGGCTTCAAAACTCAAGAGGCTTGCTAAAGGGGTGGAGCACAGGGGTGTTCTGTCCCTGTCTAAGTGTCGCTGTGTGCAGCTGTGGCCAGGACAGTGACCAGCAGCCCTGGTGACAGAGGGGACACTCTGTCACACCCCTCACCTCTGGAGTCTGCCCTGAGGGGCTGAGCCCCACCTGGGGCTGGAACTCTCCAAGCACAGTTCTGAGCCTGTCACACGTGCTGGGCTCAGTGCCCCCAAGGACAAGGAGCATCTTCTCTCCTGAGCTTGTGCCAGTGGCTTGTCTGTCCCCAGGTTCAGAAAGCCACCCAGAGAATCAGGGTGTAGTTACCAACAGCAGCTTGTGTTTGTATTTGCAGAAACACATAAATAACACATATCTGCTTACAGAGGAACAGCTCGAGAGCTACGAGGGAAGAGTGATACAAGCACACAATATTTCAGTTTATCCTGTGCTGCACAGTGAACATTTACAGATCACAAAGAAGCCAGGTGAGCAAATGGTGGAAGGAGCCACACAAAAACCAGCAGCAATGAGCTAAGTCACTAGTGCCTGACCTCAAGAACTAACTGTACTTGCTTGCAGAATGTTGGGATATTGTCTTAGGGTGCATTATGTAGCCAAAAGTGTGCACTCTGTTTTCCATCTGTTGAAACCAGTTTTCTTTATCTCTTGTATAACTCATCCCTGATAACTCCAGGGGAGGGGGTGGGTGCCTTCTGTCAATGGGCAGCTGTTAAACCACTGGGGCAGTTCTTATCCCTGCCAGGACCCACCCTCCCTCCAGGGGATATCTGCTGCTCATGGGCCAGCCAGGCTCACTGCAGGGCTGAGACAATTCCATCATCCCACTGGGAGAGGCTCCACCCAGGGGAGGAGCCCAGCATTCCCACCTGGATCAAAGCTGGCATTGAGAACTCCAGCACAGCCTGTTTGCTCTGCATTCCCAGAGGGAGCCCAGCATTCCCACCTGGATCAAAGGTGGCATTGAGAACTCCAGCACAGCCTGTTTGCTCTGCATTCCCAGAGGGAGCCCAGGCCCATCCCAGCACCACTGGACCCTTCTGCAGGATCCTCTCTGCTCCAACAGAACCACACCTGGCACTGCAGGAGGATTTATTTGGATTGCTCCCAACACCCTGACCCACAGGGTGTCATGTTGTGTTCTCACTTAGACAGGGTTTCTAGGATTTTTTTTTTTTCGTTTGTTTGCTTTACTACATTTGTATTTTTAATATTCGTAGTAAAGAGCTGTTACTCCCATTCCCGTATCTTTGCCCGAAAGCCCTTAATTCCACAATTATAACAATTTAGAGGGAGGGGTTTACATTCTCCATTCTAAGGGAAGGTCCATCTTTCCCTGGCAGACGCCTGTCTTTCTAAAGCAAGACAAATATAATCCTCCATATAAAATCTCCATTCCACTTCTCTGGTCCACAGTCACAGCCTGTATGTTCTGCTCTCTGTGAGAAATGAGAATATGATAAAAGTTAGCTGATCTCACAGTTACATTTAAGGGGAAAATGCTTTAAAGAAGTACTGGAGCAACCATGACAAGGCACATGGAGGCATCACAACCTAATGAGCAGGGCCCTGGCATGTTCCTGCAGATTGGAATTCTTTTCTCAATTAAACAGTAGGAGTGGACTGCTTTGCAAATATTTAATTTCCAAGCTTCTAATTACAGTGGCTGAGTTTTTTCTCCTGAGGAAACAGGTGTTGACACAAGATCTGACAGATCCTAGCAACTGGCATTTGCTGGTCCCTTTCTCAGTTTCACAAACACACATGGAAAAAAGGAAAATGCACGATCTAACCTAAGAGACAAATATTTGGGCTGTGCATGGAGAATTTTTTGATCTGTGTTTGCATGGTGGGCTGTTTGTAATCTGGCTCAGTTCTGCCAGAGATGGAAGTTTCAGCATGCTCCATTTTGAAATGGCATCATCCTGGCTGTGAAAAGCTGCACACATGGGCTAGTTAGGAGGAAGTAATTAAATACATTCACAGCAAAATCCTTTCAGTGAGGGGGATTTAATCTTGTCATCTTCCCTAGACACATCAAAAAGGGAAATAAAATGCACAGAAGAAAATATAAAGAGGATATCTGTTGTACTTCAAAAAACCCATGAAAACCTATGATGCTTCCAGTTCAGATTTAAACTACAAATGGAAATAAAGTCAAATTTAGAGTTTAAAGTGTAACCTAGTTCATTAGCATGCTCTAATACTGCTAAAATTTTAATGTATTTGATGGAAGCAAGATAACCATAAAAAATGCTACCTATTGCACACTGTTTTGCTGCACTGCCTGCATGGAGCTAATTACAGCCTCCCTGCCTTCACTCTAAAATGTCTTGCTACTGTGGGTTTTATCCATTGTCCTTAATGTTAAAATGCAGGGGTTTGTCTGAATTACCATTTTATTCTAGTATTAAACTTGTGTTGAGGCACATTAACAGCACTGTGTTATCACAAGTTCAGTTATTAATATAAGTAACCACTATATTTAGTTTGTTTCTGTGTTTGGTCCACACCCCCTTAACCTCCTCCATCCCTCAAAAAAAATTATTATTTACTTATCCCCTGGAACTGTTGTATTCTATCAGCTGAATACAAGCATTCTTTGAGCTGAGTACTGTTTTGGAAATGCACAGTACTTACCCATTTTAGTAGCCTATTGTCTCTGTTCCTACTGAGAGGTTTTTGAAAGTGCATTTCTGGCACAAAGCACTGAAAGCTCCACGGGCTGGCTACTGCATGCATGCAATAAATCCATCCTTTATTCATGCTTCTGCCACGATAACATAAAAATCAGCTAACTATCTTCTACGCCACTGAAAAATGGCTGATGAACCTGCCTTTCCTCTGTTTTGTTCTGGCATTGAAATATTATTTCTTACTGCTCCTCCCTTCCACTTGATGCCTGGGGAAGACTGACCTGAGAGACTGGGCAGAGCTAGAGAATAAAGCAGATATTTATTGAAAGGCCTTTAGGACACACCTTGGGCAGGACAGGGCCTGACCAGGGCTACACCCAAGGTGGACACAAAATGGTCACAAAATGGACACAAAATGGATGACTGGTCATGAGGTCTCACACTTTGACAAGTTTGGTCCATTTGTACATTGGGGTTGAATTGTCCAGTCCCAGCTCCAGGCTGTGAGGTCCCATCCTGCTTGTCCCTCCCTCCAGCCACCCTTGTTTGTGCTGCTGGGCTGAGAGTTGTCCTTGGTGTGCAGCAGGAACAGGATTTGTTTTGTGTCCCTGCCCTGTGCAGAGCTGAGTGACCCTGAGTGTGAGCTCAGAGCTGCACCCTGGGCAGCACAGAACCTGAAATACAGGGGAGATAAAACTTAAGGCATCACCCTCATCAGGTCAAGAGGGCTCTACTGGCACAGCCCAGCTGCTCTGGTGTGCTCAGGTACAGGGTGAGAGCATCAGTGTCTCCCCCCAGCCTCCAGCACCCCAAATCCTCTGTGCCCTGGGATCCCCCAGCTCAGAGGGAGCCCTGGCTGTCCCAGCACGCTGCAGGGGCTCTGGCCTCCCAGCCCTGCAGATATTCAGCTTTTTCAGGGCTGTCTTAAGGAGTCTGCAGTGGCACTGAGCCACGTGGCAGGTGTATTAGAGAAGGGTTTTATTTCATCTTGTTGGAACCGATTTGCTTCTATATTGAATTCCTGGCTGTGTAAATAAGAAACCAGTTCAAGGTCTGTTGGATTATTTGTTACTTCCACATTGTTCAAAGGCTCGCCAAGCTCAGAGATGAATTCAGCCAGAAAGGACTTTTGAAAATGTCTGGTCTGACCTTTCATGTAACACAAAATCCAAAACACAAGAGCATAAAAGTTAATGTCTTTACCACAGGGATGGATCCAGATGATTCAACCTGAACTGCACAAAATGCATCCATTTTTAGTGTTGCCAAGTGATGCAAGTTACACACATTCAGGTCCCCGTGGTGCATTACCTGAGCTGATCTTTCTGGGTTTTACAGAAGCCAAGCCTCCGCAGAACCACATGCTATTCCTTGTGTTTTGTTTGCTTTTCAATGCTTTTCAGGTCAGTCCATGTTGTGTCTTCAGAAATGAATATTTCAGTTCTAAATTTACTTAAATAATACTCAATCGGTAAAGGAGAGACCAAGCCTTGAGCTTGCAAAGTCAACATGGTCCCAACAGATGGAGTCTACCCATGCTGAAAAAAACAAGACAAAATCCTCACAAGGTCCAATAATCAGAAAATAGTGGAAGCAAATGTGTTCAGTCTAAATGTGGCAGCCAGTCTGCAGGAACCATATGAGTATGATATAAAGAGAACCTGCTCCAAGCACGCTTGCAATGTCCAGGCACGGGTCCATCTCCTCCCTACCCCTCTGCCACCTCCTTTGCTTATCTACTTCCAGCTGACAACCATGTAATCTCCGCCTCTTCTTAAATTAACTGCATGATAATCTAAACAGAAACTTCCCTTCCAGTCCCAGGAACATTTCTAACCCATTTAAAAACTCTTCTCACTGTGTCTGCATCCCTCTGAAGCTCTGACACCAGGAGAGGCACAGACTCTCTAGTGACATTCTTGGTAAGGCTGTACCCAAAACCAGGCTCACTTTCCCACTTCTGTTTTATGAACTTTCTTCATTTGTCTTGAAAGATCTGGTTCCCTTTCAGCCTCAGCACTGTGCTGAGGGCTCATATTTAGGGGCTTTCTTCTGCCAGCCCCCTAAACCTCAGTGGAGTGAATTAACAAAGCCCTGAATCTACACTTGCTGAATCTACACTTGCTGTTCCCACACAAGTTACCTTGCACTGGTTTTATTAAAGACAGACTAACTGACTAACAAACCTGGAGAACTCAATAAAAGCAACTTGTCTGCTCTTTTGTTACTACTCTGACAATATTTGCAAAGCCTGCAAGCTCTGGGGAAAAAAAAACCCCAACAAAACAAACAAACAAAAAAACCCCACAAACAAACAAACAAACAAACCCCCAAACAAACAAAAAAACAACCCACCAAAAAACAAAAAAAACCCAAACACCACACCCATGGAGAATTAAATTAGCTGAAAATAAAGTTAAATATTGGACTGCAGCTCAGCCCCACACTGGCCCTCCAGAAAGAGCACTGCTCACTGATCTCTCTCTCTTCACAACCATATTTTGATATCTACCAATGACTCAGTTTTTAAAAGACACACAGCTAAATCCAAGCTTCCAGTCCAAATGTCACACAGTATTAAGTTCTGAAGCCCAAACACACAATGTCAGTTAATCTGACTTTATCAACCTGCCCATAATCTACTTTAAGAAAAAAAAAAAAACAAACCCACCTGAAAAAAGATACTAATTATCTGTCTGACAAGTAACTGTTGATGAAATTTTTAGCTGCCAAGTCTTGCTGATGAACTCCTGAATCAAGTGTTTTGTTATTTTACACAGAATCAATATCAAGCCAATTTGCCTACAGCTTTCTGGTTGTTCTTTACCTCCTTAAAGTATGAAACAGTATATATGTTCTTTCAGATTCTGTGACATTTCTTTGGTCTTCAGCACTGTTTAATTATTGATTCAGAAAGCCTCTCAACTTTTTAAAATGATCCTTATGAAATTCAACATATTTTTTCCCCATTCTCCTTCATTACCAATGACAAACCTATTTCTGCCACAACAGGCTGAATGGATGCATCCACCAGCTTCATGCCAAATTCCAAGCACATATATCAATTAAACACCTCAGTTTATTGGTTCTTTGTTAGTTATGATAGTCTGAGAATCACCCTTGTTTCAAATCTTCCCCCACAGGAAGGCTGGTTAGCTGTTTTGTGGCTTTCCAGCAGTGAATTCTATCTCCCAGCAGAGATGGAATCAGAGCTGCCACCAACAAAATCTACGGTGAGGAGAATACCACAAAGAGGGATTCAGCTCTGGAGCTGCAATCCAACCACCCCGGCAGATCAGAGGGTGGGCCCTGCTGCAGGAGGGGAGCAGACAGAGCATCTGAGACCTGCCAGGATCATCTCAGTTCACCTGTGACAAGTCCAGCCTGTGACAGGCAGGAGCGAGCAGCGATCGATCGCAGAGCAGGCGCAGTTTGGGCGAGGAGCTCTGCCCTGGTAACACACTCAAGGAGAAGGAAGGAAAAGTGTTTTCTCATGACAGAGAAGGGCAACAGAATGACACCTTCACTGCTGTGGTAATGATGATGGAGACTAAAGAAATGCAAAATTCAGAGGTGTTTGAAGCAACTAAATCTGGGAGTATCTTAAACCATGAACAGGCAGGGAGGCTACAAGGAGATAGAACCCCCCTTGTAACCAAGTTCTGCACAAATGCACAAACATCTTCAGACTATAAGGAGGAAATAAAAATGCTCTTGAACCCTCCAGAGAGGGTTTTTGTGGTCTGGCACACACCTAAAAGGAAGCAATGACCCTAACAGTCACCTTGACATGGAATTTCTGCCTCTCAAGTTTACACGACTCTCCCATTTTCTGAGCAATCTCTCTGCAGAGAGCTTTGAGCTTTGAAAGTTGGTTTCTCTGGGAGAATAAAGTTAGTGACACAGAGGCTGCCAACACTCTTGCACATAAAAATCCCCCAAACAATCCCATCTTCTGGGATTTGCAGCTCTCAGCCAGCTCTCAGTTCTCGAGGAGCAACTCCAGACCCAGGACAGAGCTTAATTTGAGCTGGGGCAAAGACTCTTCTGCCTAACTCCTTTTACCCAGAATTTTGTATAGTCCAAAGTTAATGGATTCTTTCTATCAGGACTAAAAATTTACCAGTACACAAAAAAGAAGAAACTAAAAATGTCTGTGCAGCAGCATTGCTTGGGATTTTCTGTGTTGAGAGTGTGAGACTGTGAGTACCCCACAGCACACAGCCCTTTGTATCTCAGGGCTGTATCCTACACCTATCAGGGGCAGAGCTTCTATCACACATTTGCAAGTGAATGCTGATATTAATGATTTTGAAATAAAACAACAGAAAAAGAAGAAAGTTTTGGCTATTTTGTATTGTATATTTTTCAATGCAGTCTCATAAAAGTAATAAAATTTAAACCCAATGAAAAATGCCAGGATCAAAACTGCCAAATAATAATAAAAGAAAGCTAAAATGAAGCCGGTTTTTATCCCAGAAATTAAAATTTCTGAGGAAACCCAAACATGTATTCCGTTGCTTGAAAGTGGAAATGCTTCTCAACCATCAGAAACCCCACAATGCACAAATGCTGAATTTCAGCCAGCTTCAGTAAACAGTTTATCAACACTCATTACTCACAGTCAGAGTACCCGTGCACACAGGCTCAGCATATGCTGCCTGACACCCAGCCTCCCAGGGAAAAGAGCCACTGCTCCAAAGATCTGGTTACTTAAGCCTGAGAGCTAAGAGACATAAAGGAGATGAATCTGTAATTATAGCCCAGTTACTATGCAAATACTTCAGCACACTATCTCGGTAAGAAATCTAGGTCTTGCCTTTCAGAACAGTTTCATTATTAGAAACGATTATTGCCTTTATTCCACCACTGTGATATTTCATGCATTTTATAGAGCACAGATAAGGAGCAAACAAGAACAAACAGCTTTTACCTCTGCAATCCTCACTGGCAGCATCAAAATCACAGCCCTGAAAGGACCAGAGCTGAGAAACACCCAGGGATTTTAAATCTGTGTTTAGTAGAAAGCCTCAATAATAACTTGCATCTCATATCTTGAGGCTGCAGCTATTTTTAACGAGTTCATGAGGTCGCACACGCAGCTGGACCTGCACAGGTCAGACCCACGGTGACTCCTGGTGTCAGGCAGCTGCTGAGCCTGTAATGGGTCATTAACACGTTGTCCTGGCTGTGAACATATTTTTTAAGCCTGTTTTCCTCTGCTGGCGCTCTTGACTGTGCCTGTGTGATAGAACTAAGGCAGGAATTTCACTGATGAGCGCGGATTCCGAAGGGTGGCCGAAGGCTGCTGGCACTCCCAGCCCCAGGGAGGCAGGACTGCTGCAGACTTTGCTGCTGCACAGGATTACTGCTGCTCTGGGAGGGCTGGGACGCTGCTCTGGGGTGAGCACACTGCCCTGGGTAAGCACATCAGGCCCAGCTGTGCATGGCAGGGCTTTATCTGCAGAGGAGGCAAGCTGCTTTAAAGCAGCTTGGCTGGAATGGAATTCAGAGAGGAGAGAAATCCACGGGCAAAGGCTTGCCATTGAAAATGTCCTGCACCTTAGCCACAGCTTCATTATCTCACATACACTGGGATGCTTCAAACATCCAACATGTTATTCACAGCCAGAGAGTTTTCACAGAATCAGCAGAGGAAGGAAAAAAAAAAAAAATGCTTAAAAAGAACTTTCTGCTCAAGGAAGTGAAAAAGCAAGCTGTCCTGCATACTTCATCTAGTGCCTCACATTTATTAACTGCAAAATAATTTCTGTCTGCTCACGTGAATGGGCCAGATAGAATTTCTCCCCCCAGAGCACCAGGAGCCACCAGGGCCAGCTAGATTATGTTCAGAACACTGATGCAACCTGTGTGAGGCATTACCTCATGAAGTGGTGAGTTAGCAACGTGGGTTTTTCTGCAAAATATTTTGTTTGCATCTTCTGTCAAGCAAACAAAGGCAGTAATTGTGGGGAGATGTGTTTTGATTTTTCTGTGCTGCTGCCTCGTCCTCAGCTGTAAGCACCGTGTCAGGCAATTCACAAATGACACCTCTCCCTGCAAACAAACATTATGGTTGATCATTAAAGATTGCTGTGATATTTGCAGAAAGGATAATAGGGTTCTGGACAAAACAAGAATGCTATCTGATACATGGAAACAGTTGGTTTTATGGAGAGCTGGATAAATTCACTGCAATTTTTTACATCTCCCTGCTTGCTATATTTTCTCATTTGAAGGACAGATCTGTACTCGTTTCCAAACAGAGAGCATATTGTTCCACATGTTCTACAGCTCCTGAATCACACTAATTTATATTACTACATTTTTAATTTAATGATTGATATGTTGGCTTTGCAAACCGACTGTCAGAATAATTCATATAGTATTAAAAAACCCAAGTGTACTGCAGTTTTATTAATGCATCCTTAAAGAATAATGAAACCTTCAGCCTCGCTCTAATGAATTCTGGTGAAACTCTTCTGAACGATGCTGTTCATGTGTGCCTGTCCCTCAGCTGGGGAAGGAACGGGAAAAGCAAAAATTTCCAGTGATGAAATGGAAACATTGCCCAAAATAACCTTCTGCTATTGAGTCCTGGTGGGACAAATGGCAGCTTCAGTCCTCCACTTCTTTATTCCCCAGGACTGCGGGATTATGAAGGATTGTTTCTTGGTTTGCCTCATTGAAAACCCCAGGCACAGCCACTCCAGACTCTCCAGCAGCACCAGGGCAAGGTCTGTGTTCCTCAGGTCAAGCCCTGCTGCCCTAAATCAGCTTTTCAGTGGTTGCTGTGCTTCAGGGAAAAGTGCTGCCCTCAGCCCAGAGGCTGAGAGCAGAGTGGATGTGAGCACAGGGGTGGTTTGAAACCCTCTGCACAGGAGAGGAGCTCACAGAGCACCACCAGGGTTTGCTGGCTGACAGTCCAGCTGTCTGTGGGCAAGAGATGAGCTACCAGCCATTGCAGAGCTCCCTCTTGCATTTCTGCCTAAGGACACTGTAGTACAACTTCTGATATTGCTCTGCAAAACATCACCGTGTCAAGGCTTTTCCTCAAAAACACAAAATTTAATAACTTTTAGAGAGTTACAAAGCACAGCCCAGGTCCCTACCTGCTGATAACATGTCAGGAAATATTATGCACAAAGGGTTATAATGTCCAGGCTGGTTGAAGGGCAGGCTGGATCGATACAGCTGCAAGAGCAGATGGATGAGAATATCCCTTCTGAGAACGCTCCTGCAAAGGACTTCAGAATAAAACCAAACCTCCACAAGAGACACTTCAGGTGTGAAGAGTTGTGTTCCAGAAACATCCAACTCAAAACAAAGCAAAGCAAAGCAAAGCAAA
>VYXD01012302.1:100324-111456 GCA_013397195.1 Hylia prasina | reverse complement strand
GGGACTCAGCTGGAAGCTTCTCCCCATCCCCAGGAGTTCTGGGCAGCTCCACGGCAAGGCCTGGGTGAGGCTGGGAGGAGCGGGAGCCAGCTGGGCAGGTCCCAGCCCTCCCCTCCACGGATCCATGGATTTGGGGAGCAGGGCCATTCCCTGCTCATCCCAGCTCCACCAGCTGGGAGCACAGCACTTATCCCAGTTTTTATTGCTTTTTCCTCGAGCTAAACCTTTGTTTGACCTTTCATCCCACTGCCCCACATCCCACTGCCCCACATGGAGCCCTGTCCAAGGGGGAGCTCGGCAGCGCGGGGATCCCTCCCAGCATCCCTGCTCAGCCCGGGATGGCTCCCGAGGCAGAGAGGAGCCCTGTGTGCCTCCGGACACACAGGTGCCATTATGCTCAGCTGGCCCCAAAAGCTCGGGGATAATATTTTTTTTAGCGCCGGACTAAATATTTTTAACATATGCAAACATCCACGGCTGAGGCAGCCACAGAGGCCGGGAGCTGGGATGCTGCTGCTGCTTCCAGGACGGAACAATGTCACCTTTCTCCTCCCTGTCCCCGGCACGGGGGAAAAGGGGGCAAAGCCAAACGTGGCAGCATTCCAGGGTGGATTTTGCCGCGGGGAAAAGGGGTCTGGGTTCCTCCAGGGATGCACAGAGCGGCGGTTTGTGTCTCCAGCAAACATTCCCGGTGTGTGTGTGTGTGTGCCCGCCCTGGCCCGGGGGAACATTCCCGGCTTTAGGCAAACAAAAAGGTGCTGGGTCAGGGAAGTGGAGCAGAAAGTTCTGCCGGAGGGAAGTAGGTCAGTCCTGGATGGAGCAGCAGGGCCGGGAATGTGCCAGCCTGGCTGGGTGTGAGCGCAGCATTCCCAGTTTATGGATGGAAACTGAGGCACGAGGCTGGGAATGTGCCAGACCCAGCATTCCAAATTTATGGATGGGGAAAGTGAATATGCAAGACCCAGCATTCCAAATTTATGGATGGGGAAAGTGAATATGCAAGACCCAGCATTCCAAATTTATGGATGGGGAAACTGAGGCATGAGGTCAGGGGATGTGCCAGACCCAGCATTCCAAATTTATGGATGGGGAAAGTGAATATGCAAGACCCAGCATTCCAAATTTATGGATGGGGAAACTGAGGCATGAGGTTGGGGATATGCAAGACCCAGCATTCCAAATTTATGGATGGAGAAACTGAGGCACGAGGCTCCTGGGGGTGATTCCCTGGGCTCGGGGCCAGCTCGGGACAGATGGATTTGGGTGGATGGCTCCGTGTTAAAGCTGCAGTTTGTGACATCCATGGTTATCCAGAAAAGTCTCCTTGTGGATTTGTCCTTCAGGAATCCTTGTGGGAGCCCCTCCTGGGGTTTCAGCAGCTTTGAATGGCAAAGGAGGCTCAGGGCTGGGTTATTCCAGGGGGGAGATGGGCTGTGGGGTGGGATTTTGCTCCATGGAAGTCTCTGGTCCTGTTGGGCACTGTCTCCCATTCCATGAGTTTCTGGCTCCCGCTCTCAGAGCAGCCCAGATGTTCCTCCCTGCTCAACATCTGCAGCTCCTGTGCAAGATGTTTCCTGGGGCCAGATGTGGACAGGCCGCTGGCCTCCCACCCCCACATTCCCATGGAAAAAAGGGCTGGATCGGTGAGAGCTGCATCCACAACACCTCTGTGAGCCAAGAGCCACCAAATCCCTCCTGGAGCTGCCTGGGATCTCCCTGCCAGGCTGGGATGTGGGATTGGGCAGGGGCACATTCCTGCTGCTCCTCCCAGACCTTGGGAGCAGCTCAGGGTGACACAAGGCGCGGATCCAGGACAAGCCCCGGACATTTCCCATCCCAGGGAGCTGCTGAAGGAAAAAGGGGAACCCGGGGTTTGACCCCTCGGGCTGGGGCCGCTCCCAAATTCCCCCGGCATCGGCACAGGACTGGGATCTGCTGCTGGAAAATATGGGACTGGGATCTGGATGTTGGACATCCCAGGACTGGGATCTGGATGCTGGATACCCCAGGATTGGGATCTGGATGTTGGATACCCCAAGATTGGGATCTGGATGCTGGATACCCCAGGATTGGGATCTGGCTGCTGGATATCCTGGGACTGGGATCTGGATGTTGGACATCCCAGGACTGGGATCTGGCTGCTGGATATCCCAGGATTGGGATCTGGCTGCTGGATATCCCGGGACTGGGATCTGCTCCTGGATATCCCGGGACTGGGATCTGGCTGCTGGTTGGATATCCTGGGACTGGGATCTGGCTGCTGGATATCCCGGGATTGGGATCTGCTCCTGGATATCCCGGGACTGGGATCTGGCTGCTGGATATCCCGGGACTGGGATCTGGCTGCTCTCCCCGGGCTCTCCCAGCTGGAGCCGCTCTCCCGACGTGAGGATTTTGCTCTTGGCTGCGCCAGCCCAGCCGGGGCGTGCGGATTTGGGATCGGGACACGGAGCTGCGGCCGCTCTCGAGCTTCCTTTGAACTGGAATCTAAACAGCCAAAGCTGCTCCCGCTGAGCCAAAAATCCCCAATGCCAGGCTGGGAATGGGGCTGGGAATGGGGCTGGGAGCGGCAGGGGACGAGGCTGTGGGGTCCCTGGGGGCGGCCCCGCGCTCTGCCCCGTTCCCGAGGCCCCGTTCGGTTCGGAGGGATGTGGGATCCTGCCGGGGCCCCACATTCCCGGCTCCAGCGCTGCCATCCCTTCCCTCCGGGGCCCCGGTACTGCTCTGACCCCGCACGTGTGGAACTCCAGGGCTCCGTTTTGCGGGGATTCGGGCCCAGGAAGGTTGGGATTGTGCCAGAACAGGCACCGCGGGTGCCAAAGCCCTTCCCGTGCCTTGGGGCTGGAGCGATGCTCCGGAGCATCCAGCCGGAGCCAGACCCAGCTCCCGCTCCCTTCCCGAGTCACCAGGGCTGTTGGGACACGGGTCCCGTGCCAGAGGGGACTCCGGGTGGCTGCTGGCATGGGCAGGAGCAGGAGACACCATTCCAAGGATTTCACATCGATTCCAGGGCTGTCCCCGCTCCGGGATCTCCATCTGTAACTGGGATTCCTGACGGGGATCTCTGAGTGTCCTCGGAGAAGAAAAGCCGGGAATCTTCCAGGAGGGAGGCAGCAGCTGCCCCAGGCCCCGCCCCGGGGTCACCTGCCCGCAGGTGTCACCTGCCCGCAGGTGTCACCTCCCCTCCCACTCCCGATCCCACGGACCGGGCTTGGCACGGCAACAGCACCGATTATCCTTTCCCCTTTCCATCCAACCGAGCTAATCCTGGATTTTCCAGCCCCATCATTCCCAACAAACCTCCTGGTGTCACCTGGAGCACCCCCGAGCCCCCTCCTGCCTCCAGCTCCCCCGGACCCGGCTGGAATTCAATCCTTGTCCTTTTTTTGGCATCTGGAGTTGAACAGGAGCAACGAGGAGGGAAAAGCACCTTCCTCTTCCTCCTCCCCTGGTCCTGGCCGTGCTCCGGATCTGGCTGCTGGATATCCGGGCTCCTCTGGATGGATCAGAGCTGGAATACGGATGGGACTTGGGACACTTTATCCAGTCCTGCTGCATCCCCCAACGTCACCACAGCCAGGAGCTTCCCCAGATTTCTCCTAACACCGACCAGGCTTTCCTTCATTCCCATTTCCATCCCAGCTCCTTCCCACCACCAAGTCTAGACCCTCTTTAAGGTTTTATTGCAGCCGCAGCGGCTCAGACTGAAGTTTTTTGGAGTGTGTGAATCAAAAGCAGCTTTTCAGAGGGTTTTGAGCTGCTGGAGGGTTAAAAAATCATAAAAAGAGGAGGAGGAGGAGGTTTCTGCCCTGGTCTGGGTCTTTGCTCTGCACAGACTTCATTCCCACCCTGAGGTGCTCGGGATGGAGGGGACACCCCCCAGTCACTGCAGAATTCCAGAAAAGTCCTTTTCCTCCAAGTTACGGCAGAGGAAATTCAGTATTTTTTTAGGGCTTGGCTTTGCACGACAACAAGCACAACCAGCGTGGGGAGAACAATTCCAGCTCCACACAGAGAGCTCCCGAGGAGCTCCCAGCAGCTCCAGCCCCACACGGTCCCAGGGCCACCCGTCCCCCCGGGAGGCAGAAGGTGACAAAGGCAAAGGGACGTGCACGGCCTCAGGCTGTGCCAGGGGAGGCTCGGGAGGAATTCCATCAGCAGGAATTTCTGCAGGGAGAAGGTGCCCGGGGAGGTTTGGGGTTCCCACCCCCTGGAGGTGTCCCAGGCCAGGCTGGATGGGACTTGGAGCAGCCTGGGAGAGGGGAAAGTGCCAGGTTTGGAACTGGATGAGCTTTAAGGTCCCTTCCAACCCAACACATTCCATGATTTTACTACAGGATGGGGACTGGGAAAAGAATGGAGACACCCTCAGGGTGAGAGGAAAGACCTCTCCCCTCAGTGGTGGGAAGAGGAAGGGATTTGGTGCTGCTTTGCCCAGGAATGCCCCATTTCCTCTGGCACAGACCCAATCCCGGCAGAAATGTAGGGAAAACCATTCGGAACACGGCTTTGCCAACATCCCTGCAGTTCCCAACCAAGGGAGAACAAATCCATGGATCCATCCACGTGGATGATGATGAGCTTGGTTCAGCCACCCCAAGCCCATTTGGGAATCTGGAGGTGGAGACTGAGCCACTCCTGGGCCCCAAAAAGTCTCTGCATGACCCCAGCCTGCCCCGTCCTCCCCCACGGTGCCACCAGCCCCAGATCCCAAAACCCTCTGGAGATGTTTGTGAAGAGCCCCAGGAGAATCCAGCCCATCCCCAGCTCCCTCAGCAGCTGGATCCAGGAGCAGCCCAGGCACGGAGTGGTTTGTGTTTGGATAAACACCGACACATTTCGGAGCAGAAACGGCAAAGGGAAAACCAGGAGTCTGTTCCCCGACCAAAACTTCCCACTGGGAGAAAACGCAGCACAGGGGAAGGACCTCAGGAACCTGACCCTATTTCTGCTTCCTGCACCAAATCCCGGTGGTTCTCAGCTCCAGTTATTCCCTGAAGAGGGAATTCAGCCCTCTGTGAGCAGCTGGGGGGCAGCCCCAGCCCCAGGGCCGCTTTTCCAGCACTAAAATCCCACTTAGGGCTGTTTGTCCCGACCAAACTGGGGCGGATCCGTGCCATCAATCCCCATGGATGAACCATCTCCATGGGCTCGTTCCCGTTTTCCAGAGGGGGGGAGGTCCCTGGGAGAGGGCACACACCCCCCTCCTGCAGCAGCAGCCAGACCTTTCCATTCAGGGGCTGCCCATTAAATGTCAGGACTCATCCAGGGAATCCAAATATTTCAAATCCCGACAAATCTAAGCGCACAGAGGTCTCGTGGAGTCATTCCCCTGAAGGCTTCTTTCAAACAAACGCCTCACACTTCATCCATGAGCACGTTATCCATGGAAACAGGGGGAGCAGGGGGTGTTTATCCCAAGGGCTGGAATGTCCTGCACGTGCTGTGTCGGCACGGAGCAGCTCTGAGGGGAAGGGGGATAAACCCAGCACGGGGGAATCCTCAGTTTACTGCCACACATCCAAAATATCCCGACTTTTTAGCAGGGCCCGCTGAAATAGGACATGGGGAATGGCTTCCCACTGGCAGAGGGCAGGGATAGATGGGATTTAGGGAAGGAATTCTTCCCTGGGAGGGTGGGCAGGCCCTGGCACAGGTGCCCAGAGCAGCTGTGGCTGCCCCTGGATCCCTGGAAGTGTCCCAGGACAGCCTGGACAGGGCTTGGAGCAGCCTGGGACAGTGGAATGTGTCCCTGTCATGGCAGGAGTGAAATTGGATGAGCTTTAGGATCCTTCCAACCCAAATAGCTCTGGGATTTTATCTGGAGGCTCTGTGGGCTTTCAGTGACTCCACGTGACACGAGGGTTTTGCCCTCCTTGTGGAGAGCTGTCCCATGGAATGCATCCTGGTGGGATATATCCCAGTGGGGTTGTATCCTGGTGGGATCCATCTGATTTGGGACTTTCCAGTGGGCTGCATCCTGGTGGGATATATCCTAATGGGATTTATCCTGGTGGGATGTATCCTGATGGGATTCATCCTGGTGGGATTCATCCTGGTGAGATTTATCCTGCTGGGATTTATCCTGCTGGGATTTATCCTGCTGGGATTCATCCTGGTGGGATTTATCCTGATGGGATTCATCCTGGTGGGATATATCCTAATGGGATTTATCCTGGTGGGATACAGCCTGGTGGGATTTATCCTGGTGGGATTTATCCTGGTGGGATACAGCCTGGTGGGATTTATCCTGCTGGAGGGTTGTTCGATGTGGAGCATCCAGGTGGATTTGCATCCCAAGGGGATACATCCTGATGTTCTGCATCCTGGCAAGACTCCTCCTCATCTGGGGCTGTCCAAAGGGATTTATCCTGGTGGGTTCTTCCCGGTGGAGTTCATCCTGCTGGGACACATCCCTGGGGAGTCCCATCGGGGCCCACCCTGACTGTCGTGTGTCCTGGAGGGATGGATGATGGATGGATGGATGGTGGGATGGATGGATGGATGGATGGATGGATGGATGGATGGATGAATGGATGGTGGGATGGATGGTGGCATGGATGCTGGGATGGATGGGTGATGGGATGCATGGTGGGATCCATCCAGCCGGGATTTTCCCGCTGTACGTTCGCGCATGGCAAACAGGTGGCGATGTTGTACTCCAGGATTTCAGCTTCCCAAAAACTCCGGCTGCTCTCCGAAACCTGCTCGGGAGCTCCACGTTCCCCCCAGGAATCCTTTGGGAACTGGCACTGCGGTGATCCCAGGCTTTATCCTGCACTTTAATTAGGGATAAACTCAAGCTAAAGCCTCTCCTTCCGTTCCCTTTTAATCAAGGGATAGAACTCCATCCCTTCAAAGTGCATCTTTCCCTAGAGCCTGGAGGCGAAGAGGAAAGTCAGGATGCTTTGGGAAAAGGTGCATCATCCCGTGGATGCAGACACGGGAATCGTGTTCGGGATGCAAAGATGGGACACCCGAGGGTGCCAAGCAGAGGCAAAAATTCCCGCAGGGAAGCAGAGATCCATCTGTAAGATCCACGGCATGGACCTGCACTCCCAGGCTGGAATTCGGCAGGATCCGTGTGCACCGAGGCTCTGGAGCAGCAGGAATGTAACCAGGATGGGGCATCCGAGAAATTCCTCATCTGGGAGGGAAGGAAGCCCCTGTGATGTGCTGGATGCTCGCAGGGATTGCTCCACGTGTGATCCCAAGGGATGCAGCACGGAGGGGACGGGGCCACCTCTGCCCCCGCATTCCCTGCGCAGCGATGCCACCCCGAATTCCCACCAAACCAAGGGCTTTGCATCCCGATCTCCCAGAGGAGCAAACCTGCAGCCTCCGGGGTGGCTCTGGGAGCCAAGCCCCTGTCCTGGATCTGGCTCCTGCTCCTTCCCAGGAATGGGGGGAGAGGCTCCTCCAGGCCTTGCCGGGCCCCAGGACATGGGATGGGGGACTGTCACCGCGGCCAGCCGGGCTCGGGGGCGATGCCAGAGGGACAACGGCTCCAGAGGCACCTGGACAAAGATCTCCATCCTGCCCACAAAGTGGCAGCCACAAGTTCCAGGGGATCCTTAGCAGGATCCTCTTGGGATGGCAGGGGCTGGGAAGGCGAGGGAGCAGCCGCATGGATGGTGAAGATGGGAAGTGTTGGGAATGCACCAGCGCTGGAAGCAATTCCCAGGGTGAGCAGGAACAGGCTCT
Source organism: Hylia prasina (assembly GCA_013397195.1). Taxonomy (NCBI): domain Eukaryota; kingdom Metazoa; phylum Chordata; class Aves; order Passeriformes; family Sylviidae; genus Hylia; species Hylia prasina. Next base: position 103,752 of record VYXD01012302.1, on the reverse strand, counting down.
GTGGTGGGATGTGTTGGGAATGGCAGCTGCAATTCCCTGCTCCCAGGGATTTCCCAACTTCCTGCCACTTTTCCCTGCCTCTCCTGCAGGAGCTGGGTCCTGCTGGCTCGCCCACACTGCACAGCCCAGGATTTCCATCCTGGAGAGGGCAGGGGAGTCCTGGAAGTCACAACCACAGCACTGCAGGAGCCAGGTCCCCTCCACCACCCCAAATCCCATCCTTTTTCCACAGCTGGGATCACTGGGAAGCCAGAGCCTGCCACACAGCCCGTGGGATGGTGAAGCAGCTCTGGCAGTGACACTTTCCTTCCAGCAACTTTTCTTTGCTGTCCCCAGATCCTGGGAGATCCTGGGAGCACAACCTGCCGGCAGATCCAGGGGGATACACACGGACAGACGTCCATGGATGTCATTTACACGGAGCCAGGGAATGGCAGCTCAGAGCTACAACAAATCCACCTGCACGTGGAAAATGCCTTTCCAGCGGCTCCCAGCCCTTCCAGCATTGCAGGGCCATCCTGGGAGAGCTGCCTTGGGAAGAGCACACGGGATGGAATCACTGACTCGTAGAGGTTTTGAGCCAGTGTCGGTTTGGTGTGATTCCCTGGGAATCAGCAGAGGGACGGGCACCTCCCAAAGTCATTCCTGGTTTCCCACCTTTGGATGGAGCCCAGGCATTTCCCTGGGAACACTCAGCCCTGCGGGGGGAATTCCGTGGGATAGAATCCTGGAATGGTTTGGGTGGGAAGGGACCTTAGATCTCACCCCATCCCACCCCTGCCACGGCAGGGACACCTCCCACCAGCCCAGGGTGCTCCAGCCTGGCCTAGGACAACTTCAGGGATGGGGCAGCCACAGCTCCTCTGGAAAACCTGTGCCAGGGCCTCCCCAGAATTATCCCAGAGCGATCCATTCCTTAAGAATCTGTGTCCAGCTCTGCTGGGATCACGCCCTTCCTCCCACACCTGGATTTCCCTCTTGGCTGGTGCCGGGTCAAGGCTCGACAACCTTCAAGGAGCCCAAAATTCCCAGGAAAAGAGCGCATGGCATCGGGAACACCCCGTCACAGCCCTAAAACCCAGCCCGAGGCACGGGAATGTGCAAATCCCAGCTCCTCTCTCCCGCTCCGCCGGCAGCCAGAGAAACGCTCCTTACGTGAAAGCATCATAAATATCCCAGGATCTGCAGTCTCCAGGGGCTGGATGTGAGGATGCTGTCATCGAGGAAGGAGCAGGGAGCAGCTCCTGACTCACCCAGGGAAGCGGCCGCGTTCCCTGTTTCCATAATCTCCCGCATTTTATTTGCCTGAGGTTGTTGGTAACTGTTGCTCAGTAGTGGCCACGGGCCCTTTAACACCTTTCTGCTCCAAGCACCGCCAGCCAAAAGGGATGGGGGACATTCCAAGAGGGTTGGGAGCCCACGGGAAGCTCCCCCCTGGATGTTTCTTTGGGTCTCAAGAGTCCTGCAAACCCCCTGGAATCTGCGGGAGAAATCCCAGGGGCACAAGGATTGACCGGGATGCAAAGAAGGTTGTGGAGCAGCTCCAGCTGAGACGGGGCTTGGGAGATGGACAAAAACCCCTGTGCTGGTTGGGAAGAGAAGCATCCCAGCATCCCAGCATTCCAGGATCTGGCACGTGCTCCCATCTCCCTCCGAAGGCAGGCAGAGCTGACGCAGCGGTCAGGCTTTGCCACCCACAGCTGGCCACATCTGGAGCCGCTGCGGAGATCAGATCCTACCCACGTGAAAAAAAGGAGGAATTGGGAGTTTTAGCTCGTTCCTTGTGCAGCTGGGTACAGCCACAAGCCTGGGTCAGGCAGGACGTACCAGGGGAATCTCTGGGAATGCCAGGATCACCCCGAGAGCTGGGAGGTGGCAGGGCACACATCACCAAGGGCCGGGGAATTCCAGAATCCCAGAGTGGCACTGGAAGGGACACCGAGGATTATCCAGTCCCACCTTGGACACCTTCCACCATCCCCGGCTGCTCCAAGCCCTGCCCTTGGACACTGCCAGGGATCCAGGGGCAGCCACAGCTGCTCTGGAAAACCTCTGGAAAGCCAGGACCTCTCCACCTCTTCCCCAAATTCAGTCAGATCCAGGGGCAGCCCGGGGCTGCAGCGACGTCACCCTGATGCGCCACGCACACGGACAAGGTGCCTTTGCTGGGAGCACAGGGATCCCGAAAAGGGACAAACTTCCCGGGAAGGCGACCCCACGGGCACGGCGGGGGGACACTGAGACCTTTCCCAGGGATGTTGTTTGCCTTGGGACAGAGATGGTGATTTTAGAGTGACTCCCACTTCTTGGCATATGAGGAAGCGATGCCTCCGGAGAGGATTGAAAATGTAATCCTGTCACCAGCCCTGCTGGGAGTCCCTAGGCCCCAAAATCCCAGTAAATTCTGATCTCCTGTTTACCCCATATGGATAAAATCAGGAGATTTTGGTTTTTACAGATGCATTTTTGCCGAGAGGAGCGGAGCATTCCAGGAGATCTCCGAAACCCAGGAGCTGCATGTCTGCCTGCCTCGAAATCCTCGCTGTGCCACAAGCTTGGACACTTCTCCAAAAGGAAAATTAAAATTCCATGCGGCAGAAAAGACAAAATTTTTGGGAACAGCCAGGCTGAGGATCTGCACAGTGCAGCCACTGAGTCACCAGCTCGTTTGTAACCGCTGGAAAGTGATCCGTGCTCAGTTTATCCCAGGAATAATCCTGGAATCATCATCCTGAAGGGGTTAACCTCGGCTGTTTAGGAGTGAAACCTCCTCTGCATATTTTTCTTGCATTTCCCATAAACAAAACTGCAATGTTTTCGTGGGGGGACCGCTTATAAATTAAACAGCCCCGGCGACTCATCAGCTCCACCGTGGATTTGGCCGCGCTGCAGTTACTGGGTTTAGCCCTCGGGCTTAACTAAAACTTTGCTCTGTCCTAAATTACTGAATTATTCCCCAAAACTCAGCAAAGGTGGGACCTGTGAGGCGCCGATCCCGAGAGAAAGGACCCAACAACCTTTGCACGGTTTCTTTGCAAAGTCCCGCGGGAGGAGAAGGACGTTTTTTAACGCTCTAAAAACCGCCCGAGGGCTTTTCCAGGCGGGACTTAAGGCGGCTGCTCCTGCTCCGTACCTGGGCACCGCCGGGACACCTCCATCCCTGCCCTGACCCCGCTTCCCAAACTTTCCAGCGGCACGGGCAGCACCGTCTGCTTCCCCTTTCCCCACCCCCAGCAGTGCCACAGCCCAAGCGCCGGCGACAGAGAGAAACCCAAGGGATTTCCCAGGAGAAAAAGCGATTTTCCAAGAGAATTCCCTCACCTTTCCCGCAGAGCCGGGAGCTGCCTCTGCCGCCTTACCAAGCCTCTCTCTGCACTATCTCCGCTCTTCCCGCAGCTCCCGCCGAGCTGGAAATATCATTAAGCTCC
>VYXD01012302.1:69273-90974 GCA_013397195.1 Hylia prasina | reverse complement strand
AAAAAAAAAAAAAGAAAATCTGGAAGCCAGGAGGTTCCTTGGATGCTTCGGCAGGAAAAGGGCAGAAGAGGGGGAGGGAATGTCAGAATTCCCCCCTGGAAGCGAATTCCACCCGGCAGAAGGAAAAGCATTTGATGTCCTGCGAGGCCAAAGTGGCAGAGAGCTCTCCTGACCCTTTTCCCCAGATCCGTGGGGAAAATTCTCCCTCTGTTTCCTGGCACAGCGTTCCAAGGCCACCCTGAGCTGTCCCTAAAGCTGCCAAGGGACTTCCAAACCCCGTTTTCATGGGAATATTTCCATTTCGTTCACTTTCTCACGGCCCTTTTAGCACAAATCCCTAAACTGTGGGATTTAACCTGTGGAGGGAATATCCCAAATTCCCTCTGCCGGGGTTTGGAAGCTTTGAGGAAAGTCCTGAGCACGAGGATTTGGGTTGGGAGGAAAATCCAGGGATCCATCAGACAGGGATTCACTCTGAGAACAGACATCCCAGGGAAGACTTAAAAGTAAATAAAATAAAATACATAAAATAAGGTAAAAATGGAAATAAAATTAAGAATAAATAATAAAGAAATAAATATAAATTACCATTAAAATAACAGAAGCAAAAATAAATAAAAACAAAATATATTAGAAAGAGAAATGGCATCGAAAGAACAATGAAATAGAAAGCAAAAAATAAAAAAGAAAATAAAAATGAATGAAATGAAATAAAAAGGAATAAATAAAAATTAAAAGAAGAAAACGAAAAGACAAAAATAAGAGTAAAATGGAAAAGAATTTTTAAAAGAAATGAAAAGTAAAACAGAATTGAAATCAGGAGTAAGATAAAAAAAAAGAAAAACAAAACAGAATTAAAAACATAAAGGAAATAAGTAAAATAAAAAGACAAAAATACAAACAAAATGAAAAATAATAGAAATAAAATTTAAAAATTAAAACAGAATTTAGAAAAAACAGAAAACATTTAAATAACAGTGAAATGAAAGAAAAAAAGGAATGAAATCCCTCTTTCCAAAGCAGCTGGAGCAGCCCCTGGATTGCGCAATCCCCTAAAGCCGGAGCCAGCTTCCCTTTTTCCCTCGGGAGGGAACTTCCCTTTTCCATGGAAAAGGAGCTCGGGAAGGGCTCAGGGAACTGCCGGGACTCGGAGCCGTGCGGGATCCGCGTTCCCCACCAGCCCGGGATGCTCCAGGGCCGATCCCAGTTTGCTTTTCCATCCCAATCTCCCCGGGAATGGGAAAGGCGGAGCTCGGGAAATCCGCCCGGAGCTCCGGCAGCCTCGGCATTCCCCAGCTCAGGAATCCTGGGCTTGAGCAGATCCTTGGGCTCCCTGCTATCCCTAAAAAGGGATATCCAATCCATCCCGGGAGTGGCTCGGCCCCCAGGGATGTGAGGAGCTGGGAATTCCCCGGCTGAGGAAGGGCAGGGTGGGACAGGAGCAGGTTTTGGGAATGAACGCTTGAATCCACATCCTATCCCTAAAACCAACCAAATCCCAGCAATCAGAGGGAAAACCCTTCCCTGCACCTGTAAATAAAACACTCCGAACTGCAAACTCCAAAAGCTTTTTTTGGGATGGAATTCCCAGAGAAACAGTCACAGCTTCTCTGGGAATTCCATCCCAAAAAAGCTTTTGTCCCCCTTTTCCCAACGCTGATGGATTCTAATCCTAATTTTCCCTCTATTTCCTGCCCAAAGCCACCGTGTGCTGCCCCCAAAGCTGCCTGGGGATGTCAAATCCCATTTTAAGGCTCCAAAAAAAAGGGGAAAAGTCCTGGAATCCATCCTTTATCCCTTCAGCAGCAGCCAGAATGAACCATAAGTGACATTTAAACCAAATCCGTCCCCAAAACCCAATGAATTAACGGGTTTGAACTCTCTCATCAATTAAAATATCCACAGGTAGACGTTGTCCTGCTTTCCTGCTTTCCCCTGGAGCTGGGGATGGAACAGTGGGACGGGAAGTGAAATGAAAGAACCGCGCTTGAATCCACATCCTATAGCCACCCCCGTGTGTCACCCAGGGGTGACAGCGTGGGAGGAGAGGCAGGAACTTCCCTCCAAAGGTGTGGAGAGGCAGGAAAACGGCAGGAAAACAGCAGGAAAATGGCAGGAAAACAGCAGGAAAACACCAGGAAAGCCCCAGAGGGAACTCCCTGGCCGCCAGGAATGCTGAGGTGTGGAAAAGCTCCCTGGAGGAGATAAATGGGAAGCGCGGAACGGGAGGTCTCCGCCTGTTGCTTCCCACAAAGAAACAATCCGGATATTCCTGGGAGGTTTTTCACAGCCAGAGATGCTCCAGCACCTCGGTCCTTAATTAAGGGTTGTCGTGGAATAATTGGCAGATTAAGGGAAACACTTAATTTTCCACAACACGGTGCCGGAAGCAGGGATGCAGGGAAGGAGAGGGAGAGCCAGGATGCGGTGCTTGGGAAAAGCTCGTTAGTGCAGCTGCAATTAGCGCTGCTCTGGGGTAATTGTCCAACAGCCCGGATCCCAGCAGGGCCGGGAATTCCCTCCCGGCACTCACACAATTCCTTAAAACAGCCAGACTCTCCTGGGGTTGCCCTTTTCCCTGACTTTGGGCACCTCCACCCCGAGCTCCAGCTCTCCCGGGATGTCAGGAAGATGGGATGCCAGAATCTTAAAGGAATGGAGAATTTTTATTTTTATTTCTTTTTTGGGCTTTGTTTCTCAATCTTATCCCAACAATCCACGGAAAACATTATTATCCCGCGAACCCCAGGAAAACACGGATGGTTTTGGGAGCCAGCGTCCTGCCTGTGAACTCTGCTCACCCAGGGCATTTCGTGTCTGGCTGTCACGACTGAAAACCTCCTGGATCTGTTTTCCCCATCCCTGTTTTCCCCGGGATGAGCCTCTGGAAGCTGCGCAGGCAGAAACACCCGGAGCGCTCGGACAGGGCGGTTTTTGAAGCCGAATCCCGGCGCTGAAAGGAGGAAGGAGCAGAGCTGGGGGAATGCCTGGATCCCGTGCCGGGCCTGAGCGAGGATCCTCTGGAAAAGGACGGGAAGGTCAGGAAAGGGAAGATTTCCCAGCCGTTGTTTTTTGGGAACGAGGCCAGGGCGGCTCCTGGAGGGGAGCTCAGGTGCATCGGAGCGGGAGGATGAGGGATGTGGGATTGCTCAGAGGAATTGGAATTGTGTTCAAAGGCCTTTCACGATGCATTAAAGGGAAAGAAGCAGGAAAATGGGTTTGGACATTTATTATTTTGTCTAAATCTGAGTCTTGGCTTAGCCGGGATAAAGTGCTGGGGTTTCTTTGGGATTGCTGGCACTGGGACAATCCGTGCTGGGATCATCCTGCCCGGATTCCCTCCCTCCCTGCAGAGCACCTGAGCGAATCCCTCCGTCCCTTCCCGTCCATTCCCAGGTTTTCCATGGATCAGGCGCTCCTGACAAAGCTCAGCTTGGTCCTACAAGGAGCAGAGCCCAGGGGGGACACGGGGATAAGAATATGGGAGATGGGGATGAAGGATAAGGGACACCTCACGGAATTTGGGATCATCATCACACCTGGCACCACAAACAATCGAGCCCTGATTTCAACCCGATTAAACTCTGATTAAACGCCGATTAAAGAATTTCAACTCTCCTTTTTCTGCCAGACCAGCCACAACCACGAGGTTTTAACAGTGTGGAGCATTTAACTGGGGATTGCTGGAATGCTGGCACCAGGAATGACCGGGAGCCAGAGCAGGAGATAAGAGATAAGGACCAGGATCCCGCCTGGCACTTGTGTCCTCACACAATAAAGAGCTTTATTCCACTGCTCCCGGGACTGGTGTGCACTAATTTACCCCAATTAAAGCGCTATTGCAGCAGATTGAATTAATGACTCCACTGAGGGCAGGGCAGATTTCATCCAGGGATTGGGAAACCTCATTCGCTGCCAAAAAAATGCACTGGATTGGGAACAACCTCCAGAGGGAGCGGCAGAGTCCAGGGGATCCTTGTTCTGTCCAGCAGATCCCAGTGGGATGGAGCAGGACCAGCACCATGCTGGGATATCCATGGATTTTGCTCTGCTGGGAGGGAATTCTCACTTTATTCCAGCTCCTGGAAAAGGTTTTCCAGCTGGAAGAAAGGCTGCAGGGTACTTTCCCAATCCCCCTCTCCCGAGGAAGCTGCCCCGGTGTCTCCTGGCCCCACGGGAAATGTCACCCCACAGCTCCAGGCTCTGCTGGGGCCCTGCCCTGGGATCTTCCCCATCCCCTGCAGTTCCCAGTCTGGAATGCTTCGTGTTTCCCTGGACACCTTCATTCAACCTGAGCGACCTGCTCCAGGTGGAACCGTCCCTGCTCCTTGCAGGACCAGATGAACTTTAAAGTTCCCTCCCATCCCAAACTTCCCATGGCTCCATGACCGGATGGTGCTGGAAATCCCAGTAATTCTCTGGAATTGCTGTTCACAACCAGTGCCCAGCCCAGCCCCAGAGAGTTCTGTCCCCAGGAGAAGGACAAATGTGCCCGATGGCCACGTTTGTGCCCTGCCAGAGTGTGTCTGATGAACAAAAAGAGGAATAAAAATTTGGATTCCTTCCTTCCCCCCCCTCCAGCAGATCCTGGTGGGAGCAATCCAGCAGCACCTCCTGCATGTTCCTCGCCCCTGCAGGGCCAGAGGTGCCTCTCCTCAGCCCCATCCCAGCCACGGAGCCTTTCCCATGCCCCTGGAGTCAAGTCCCAGAGAGGGAATCACTGCAAAACCAACAAAGCCTTGGAGAGCAGGGAAAGGTGCCAAAGGAGAGAGAGACGGGGAAAACTCGCAATTCCAAGTGCCAGAGGAGACAATGAGACATAACAAAGCTTTGTTTGGGAGGGGGATTTCTTTAGGGAAGAGGGGAGAAGGCTGGACAGGGAGTGGGGGGAGTTTCAGTCCATCCCACATCCAAATCAGCACTCCAAGAATTCTCTGGAAGCCAAAAACTTTCATATCCAAAGCACACGTTTTGGTGCAGAGAACAGCCCGTCCAGACAGGTCCTGGAGCAGATGAACTGGGATGGGGCTGGAGCAGCAAAATGTCCTGAGACAGGGAAACATTCCTGCCTCATCCAGAGGCATTTCCCTTGGGAATTTTAAGGAGGTCCCAGTGAAATCCCAAGTCCCTGCAGGGACCCCTACTCCGAGTTCCTGTCCCTGCCCTGGGGACCCAGAGGCTGCTCAGACACATCCAGGAGAGCCTGGAATTTTCATCCTCTGGTGTCCTGGGGACTCCCGATGCTCCCACAGACCCCAGAGCCCCCCGCTCCAGGACATTCCAGCTGCCTTCCCGTGGTTATCCCGGGATGATCAGCTCAGGTTTGGCGCCCGCCTCAGCAGCCTGAGGTGAGGCAGGTGAATCCACGCTTCACCTGCCAAGGAGTTTCCACTGGGAGCAGAGAGAGGCTGAGCCAGAGAATTCCCCACTGTGACAGCAACAGAAAAAAACCCTCTGGAGTGCACTGACCTCGCAGTGAACTTCACAGGGGGAAAAAACAACATTCCAGGAGTTGGGAGCTGCTGCTCCCTCAGCCATCGGGGGCGGCACCTGCATGGTGGAACTCACCTGGCACAGGGACCAGCACCCCAAAATCCAGGAGGGGTTTGGAGGGAGCAGCTCCCAGCCTGGAGAGCCCCGGGGTGGGAGGATGGAGCTGCCAGGGAGAGCAGCCAGGGAGAGCAGCAGGAATTCTGCAGGGAACAGCCTCGAACGGCGCTGGGGGTGACCAAACCAGCTCCGTTGGGCTCCTCCTCAGATTTTGGGGAATGCGTGCCTGGATTCTGGAAGAGCTGCCCCCATTGCTCCTGGTTTTCCCTCCATCCTCACCCTGGTGCATTTATGATTCATTTTTGGCAACAAAATTCCAGAATTTTTCTTGGTACCCGCAAATAGTGCTATGCTGGAGAGAACTCCCAGTTCAGCAGGAGAGAATTCCCAATTCAGCAGGAGAAAATTCCCAATTCAGCAGGAGAGAACTCCCAGTTCAGCAGGAGAGAATTCCCAATTCAGCAGGAGAAAATTCCCAATTCAGCAGAAGAAAATTCCCAATTCAGCAGGAGAAAATTCCCAATTCAGCAGGAGAAAATTCCCAATTCAGCAGGATTTCATGGAGCTCAAGAATGAGTTCACTTTTCTTTCTTTGCATTTTGTTTTTAAATATTAATAGAAATCTTTCTCCCTGTTGCTGCTCTCCTTCTAATTCCTAATTGGACACGGCAGGCCTTTTCCTATTTCCAACAGGACTGTGCAAAATGATGAGATCCATTAAATTTCCAAGGAGAAAAAAAAAAATAAAAGCCTCCAATCCTTCCCTGCTGATTTCCAAGCCCTCCCTTGGAACACACGTGCTCTGGGCAGGGTAATTTTGTTTGGGGTAATTCACTTGTGCTAATTTCCTGGAAGTCTTGCAGGATACGCGACTCCATTTTTGGGTGTTTTTCCACATAAATTGGGAGTTAATTTCCCTCGGAGAAATATTTAAGTGTAAAATATCTCCAGAGAGAGCAGAGGGTTCATTTTTATTTTTGGATTTCAGGCACAACGTGGCCTGGTAGAAGGTGGGACTGGGACAAATCAATTTTAACCAAATTCCAACCCAAACCATTCCATGATTCTGTGGATCAAACCCCGGGCTCATTCATTGTTTTGAGCTGTTATCCCAAAAAAACCACCTCAAACAACAGCCCAAAGTTCCCCCCAAGTCCTGAGTGCTTGGAATTGTAATTCCAGTTAATCTGGGCCACTTCATTCCAGTTTCCAAACTGGAAAATGAGGATTCTGTAAATCCCCCACGAGCTGTGAGAAGGCTGGAGGGTGAATATCGGATATTCGGGATGGGTTCATTAGGGATGTTTGGGATAAATGCTCCAGATGGGGAAAATTTGAGGAGGCAGCTCAGGGTGCCCAGGGGAGGAACAGCTCAGACAGAGCTGCAGAGCAGGAGCTCCAAAATGCAGCCCCCAAACCCAAATGTGCCCTGGGAAGGGAAATCCCTCATTCCAACCAGGAGAGATCATTAATTCCAGCCACGGGAGATCCTTAATTAATTCCAGCCAGGAGAGATCCCTAATTCCAGCCAGGAGAGATCCCTAATTCCAGTCACAGGAGATCCCTAATTCCAACCAGGAGAGATCCCTAATTCCAGTCACAGGAGATCCCTCATTCCAACCAGGGGAGATCCTTAATTCCAACCAGGAGAGATCCCTAATTCCAGCCAGGGGAAATCCTTAATTCCAGCCAGGTGAGATCCCTAATTCTAGTTAGGGGAGATCCCTATTCCAACCAGGGGAAATCATTAATTCCAGTCACAGGAGATCCCTCATTCCAACCAGGGGAGATCCTTAATTTCAACCAGAGGAGATCCCTAATTCCAATCAGGGGAGATCCTTAATTTCAACCAGGGGAAATCCCTACTTCCAGTCAGGGGAGATCCCTAACTCTAGTTAGGTGAGATCCCTAATTCCAGCCAGGGGAGATCCTGTAATTCCATTCAGGGGACATCCCTAATTCCAACCCCCAAGAGCTCTGCAGTCCCGTGCAGGAGGAGCAGGGATTGGGATGGAGGAGCAGGAAGGTTTGGGGCTTCCCTGGAGAAAGCCTCTCGTTCCAGGATGGATTTTCACACTCCGAGAGGCAGAATTTGGGAGCTGCTCTGGAGCCGGGAAGGGAAAACTGCAATCCAGGAGCAGGGGAGGAAAACCTGGATCCAAAGCCACCCTCCTCACTTACAGGAAGGCAACTGGGAGGACGGGGAGTGGAAACGAACTTCCCAAAATAACGGGAATTTAACACCAAGCAAAACACCCGGCCGCAGACGGACTTAATCACTCCGAAGTGAGGGAGGGTCATTAAATAAACAGCACAATCCAAAGTGTTGATTTTGGGGATATATCCAGCTATCAGCTCCTCGGGAGAGCAAACAAACCTCTGGAATTGCACGGCACAAAGGTCCCTGGAGCGCTGAGACAAAGGGGAAAACCCAGACCGAGCCTCTGCTGACACACGAGGTCCATAAAGGCTCTTCCACAGGGATGGAGGCAGGGCTGGGAAGGGAATGGGGATTTCCACGGCACTTTATGGGCATTTTTCTTCCCTGATTCCTTATTTTTCTGCACAGTAGTCCCAATTCCACCATAAAAAAATGCTCGTGTGGATTGTGGCTGGTGGAACCAACAGCAGCTCCTGAATTTCCCTGAAATTGTGATTCCCGGTGGCTCAGCTGCTCCAGTGACCTCCTCAGCCTTTTCCAGCCCTGTGGTAAAACCTGGGATATAACTTTTTATCCTCCTCCTCCTCCTGTTTTCCTTCCTATCCAGCCTTGTTTTTGGAACAGATGATCCAGGGATCAGGGCTCGCTGAGGAGTTTCCCCTTCCTTTTGCCGGCACAAGGAAATCTGTGCACAAAAATGGCACAAAAAGTTCAGCTTGTCCATAAATCCGACGTTCTGGAAGTCTCTGACTGGCATGGTGGGATCCTACATTGGGCTTGATGGGAGCTCTGCACGTGGAAATCGTCCCTGAAACTTGTGGGACCACAAAAATGGGAATTCACCCCGAGCTTTCGACCTTGAATCCCTCCCCAGCCTCCTGCATGGAGAATTTCACTGCTTTTATAGGAATAAAGCTGGGTAAAACCTTTGGGATGATCTTTTCTGTCACACCTACGTTTTGCAAAGCAGGAGAGGGATTTTCCTGAGCAAGCAAAGATCCTTTACAGGGACTGAGGGGCGGGAACGATGCAGAATTGCTGTGGAGCCTCTGGAGAGAGGATTTTCATGGAACAACCACTTGGAATAAATCATCCTCTTGGAATCACAGCTCTACACCACAGAGATGCCCCGATGCCAATGCACACACTCAGCAGAAGTAAAGAAATGAAATAAAGAAATAAAGAAAGAAATCCAAACCAGAGCTAAAAGTCCCGGGGAAAAATCCCCCCAAGAACCGACGGGGATGTGAATCCACCTCCAAAAATCCTTTTTTGGAAGGATTCCCCGGAGCTCCCCATGCCAGCAAAAGCTCTGCTGGGCCCTCCTGATTTTCCTGAGTCATCCGACGGTCAAGCAAACATCAGGCACAGGATTCCTGTCCAGCTCCAGATCCCGACAAAGCCGTTTGTTCCACACAGGAATCAACCCCGGCAGGGACGAATTCCCGCTGCCCAAACAGCCCCGATGATTAGCCTTGATTAATGGGGCTGCCAGAGGCTCATTCATCACCAGTAACTCACAACATCTTTTTCCACACCAGTTCCAACTCCCGAGGAGCTGGAAAAGGGAAATGGTTCCTTTCCCTGGCTTCCCTTGCCTGTTCCCAAACACATCCCGGGTTTGGGATTTTTTTAGGGTTCCCCACAAAGACCTGCCCAGGTCCAAAACCTCTGCACAGCACAGGATCCTCCACTAACTGCCAGCTCTCTCCCATGCTTTCTTAAAATCACGGAATCATTTAAATTGGAATGGATTAATTAAGGCTGAGCCCAACTCATCATTCCCTCAGTGCTGCCAAGGCCACCACTGACCGTGTCCCCAAGTGCCACATCCACACTTGGGGTTCTCAGATCCCTTCAGGGAGCGGGATTCCACCACTGCCAGCATTGGACAACCCTTTCCAGGCAGAGATTTTCCCTAAAATCCAACTTAAACCTCCCCTGGCACACCTTGAGGCCGTTGGAGGAGCACCCTTTACCTGGAGGGTGTTTGGTGTTGTTGCTCAACTTCTAAAATGATTTTTGTTCCCCTCCACAGGTTTATTTTTCCTGCAGGAAGGAACTGCCACAAAATCCTGGATTTGGAAACCAGGCAGTCTGGGATGCTGGACTGGGAATGGTACAGCACAGGGAAAAACTAGGTTGGATTCTGGGCTGCAAACACATCCTTCCACCCCAAAACCACGGAGAGCGTCCCACACACGGGACCTCGAGCTGGGATCTCTCCTGGAGCACCCAGGAAAACAGGGAAACAGCCTCACACATCCAACCCCCATGGCCAAGAGCCCACCCAGACACTCCCTGCTTCCCACGTGCGGGATTCCAACGCTGGATCCCACAGGGGAGTTGTTTGGGAAGGCGCAGGATAATCTGGGCTCACCCTATAAAACGCAATCCAGCAGATCCACTGGGAAAGGACGGCTCAGTCCCTACGGATGTGGGAATCAGGGAGCAGCCAGGGGGGCTGAGAGCAACCAAAACCTCAGGAGCAAAGTCCACGCACGAGACCAAAACGTGAAAAACCTCCTTCACTTTGTCGTCGGATTTACCAATCCAGGAAAAAACAAGGAGCTGTTTCCTTACCTTCCCTGGCCTGATCCACGTTCCGGCGGCAATCAGAGATTCTAGGATGGCCTCGGAGTTAATCCAGGAATTAATCCAGGCTGCTCCAGTCCCAGCCCCTCATCTGCCCCTGGACACCTTTGGGAGAAAAAAAAAACATTAAATCTATTTTTTTTAGCAAACAGGAAGATCTGAGTTGCTGCTCCTCCGTTTTCCCGCTTTTCTCTTTGTCCAGGGATATCAGCAATGGGACAGCAACACGGCAAAGCACCTGAGGAATGTGAGGAGAAAAAGCTGCAAGGCAGAGCAAAAATCCCTTCTGGCAGTGGAACTGATCCCTGTCCTCCAGGAACAGGGCTGGGAAGGGTTTCCCAGGAAGTTACACGTCTGGGATGATGCTGTGGATGGAACTGGGGCTCCTCAGAGCCTCCCAAATTCCAGTTCTTTCCCCAAACCCTTCCCATCGTTCCAGTTCCCAGCCAGGCCCGTGGGAGGAGTGGATCCTCCAGACTCATGGAGACCAAACTGTCCCAATCCAAACCCTCTTCCCTGAGCTGCGTGTGGGCATTCCTGGAGATCAGCCAACACTGAGCCTCAGGACAGGCAGGAATTTTCACTAATTCCTGCTCCGTTCCTCTCCGATCCCGAGCGGTGCAGGCACGGGCTGGGGGTCCCCAGGCTGCCCCGGGAATGTCTGTCCCTGGCACGGGGCAGAGCTGCTCCCAGCTCCCAGTGCAGCCATGGATCAGCTCCCATGGAGCCGCAGGGAGCTGCCATCGTTCCACCATCCCATCATCCCATCCTCCCACCATTCCACAATTCCATCATCCCATCATCCCATCACCTAATCCTCCCATCATTCCACAATTCCATCAGTCCATCATTCCATCCTCCCATCACCTAATCCTCCCATCATTCCACAATTCCATCAGTCCATCATTCCATCCTCCCATCATTCCACAATTTCATCATTCCATCACCCCATCATCCCATCAGTCCACCATTCATCATCCCATCATTCCATCATCCCATCCTCCCATCATTCCACAATTCCATCATCCCATCCTCCCATCATTCCACCATTCATCATCCCATCATTCCATCATTTCATCATTCTATCATTCCATCATTCCATCCTCCCATCATCCCATCATTCCCCAATTCCATCATTCCATCATCCCATGATCTCATCCTCCCATCATTCCATCATCCCATCCTCCCATCATTCCTCTGACAGCTCCAGGGCTGTTCCCAGCCCGCTGGACGCGCCTCCTGTCACTGCAGATAGGAAAAAATCTCCAGTCATCCACAAGCGGATTCCAGCCGGCCCTCCAGGTAATTCCTCCACCTTGAGACAGGCCTGGAGAGCCATCATTCCCTCCTTAATCCCCTAAAAACATCCATGGGAATGGCAGGCTGGCTCCCCCCACACGCCTGCCCTGGAGCCTCACTCTCCCTGCTCGGAGCGGGACAGGCTGGAATCCCGCCTTCTCCCAGGGTTAATTCCGGGTCAGCGAGCCCATGAGGAGAAACTGGATGGAAGGAATGGCACATGCCATTCCCATGATGGGATGTGGCCGGGAGGGCTCTCCCCAGCTGATGCTGTCCTTGGGCCACGTTATTCCTGCAGCACCTGGACGCTGCCCCATCCCGGGAATGCTGCAGCTCATCCCAGCACTGGGAGCCTCTGGAAATGAACCCAGCCGGTGGCTCTTCCCTCCTTTTCCCACCAATCCACGTTAATGTGTCAACAGCAACCTGGGATAATGGAAATTGTCCCCTTCCGTGGCAGGGGGTGGAACGGGATGAGATTTAAGGTCCCCTCCCGCCCAAACCATTCCAGGATTCTCCAATAATTTATTTATGACGTTTGTAAATACATTCTGTGGGTTTATGTTTATATTTTACATGAGGCATCAGCCAGCAAGGGAGAATTGGATCACAGAACTGTAACTCCTGGAGTTGGGATCATCACAGTGGAGAATTTTCTGCACACAGAGGCTGCAAACTGAACTGCAGGAGGGTTTTTAAATTCCCCCTTTCCGGTGATCAGTTCACATAAATTATGGGAAGGAAGCACCTCCTAAAAATACGGGTACAGAGGTGGGTTTAGGGATTACAGTGTTGGAAACAAGGATCACAGGACACAAGGAAAGGGAACCTGGGCACCATCCCCCTCAGGAATCTCCCTAACTCTGCAGGAGAGTCTCTGGAACAAGTGCAAGTGTCCCTGGAAATGTTCCCTTTCCCACTAAAATTCACGGAGGAGGTTCAAGGGTTCACGGATTCAGGTTTCTCCTCCCAAAGCCTTTTTGGTGATCACCACCACTGGGTCCCCAACTTCAACTGTGCAGGGTATTTCTCCGTCTTCTCCTCCATCCCTGAAGGATTTTCCTCTCTGTTCCCGTTAACATCACGCACGTTCCTCCCAGGACTGGATCCTCCAGGACTGGATCCATCCTTTGGCAGGACTGAACCAACACAAAGGACCCTGCCCCAGTTTGTCTGCACCCAATCCCAGGGAAAATAAAAAAAGCAGGTCCTACCAAAAAGAAGGAGGAGAGCAATCATGACTCCAGCAGTTTTCATGGCACTCAGCCAGGCTGGAAACACTGATGGCAATAATTGCCTGGAGCCTCCCAAAAAGCCCTGGCCACGGATTTTCCAAATGCTGAAAGACCTATATTTGTGAGTAACCACCAGACTCCATCAGCTCCTCCTGACCAAACGCTCCACAGTGACATCATTCCACACTGGCATCATCCTGAGAGAAAAACCACAGCATTCCTGGAGCCCCAACAGAAACTCGACACATGGAATGCCTAAGCCTAGAGTGGACTCCATCCCTGTTTTCCTGTGACTCATTTTCCATCCCGCAGTCTGTCCAGAAATGCATTTTTTTGTTGTTTATTTATTAAAGGTTCTCCCAATGGCTTCATTGATGACTGCAGAGAGGAGGGAAGGGGGCAGGGATGGGGCATCCCAGGGATCTGCCACTGAGCCTGGCCTAACTGAACCCACCTGCCACCAGATCTGCTGCCAAAACCTGGGACAGCGCTGGACTGGCAGGATGCAGACCGGGCTTTGTGTTCTAAACCAAAGTCATGTCACAAGTAATAACCAAAAAAAAGAAGAAGAGACATTCCTTAATTTTCCAGGAGCGACAGGGGATGGAGGGATGGGGCTATTTTGGTTGATTGTCAAAGGTCTGATTTTGGCACAAAAGGAAAGGCCCCCAGGCCTGTCTGGAAGAACCAACGGGAACTGGAAGAAAACCAGGGACCAACCCAAAAAAGTGCAGCTGGCTGGTCCAAACCCATAATCCAAAGAAAATGCTGGATCCAGGCCTTGCCTGTGCAAGAGTCTGTGCAGAGCTCAGCATCAGCCCCGAGGGCTCAAGGCAAAAGGAGGATAAAGCAGCCAATTATTTAATAAATACCATTAATTGTGCAGTTTGGTCAGTCTCCACCATCTCAGCACCTCGAGCCGTGATCCCAAGGATCCCTGGCAGGTCCCAGGGGTCACCATGCCACGAAGGAGCACATTGTCCTGGCACGGGGTGGGACTCGCCGTTCCACGAACACCGAAAATCACGGATCTGCTCCGACAGCATCCTCCATTCCCCTGCTTCCAAGAGAGGCTGTGCCTGCCCCAGCCTCAGCCAAGCACAAGGAGTGGACTCCAGGCCGTGCATTCCCAGCCAGGCCTCCATGAATCCCTGACGGGAGCAGGGCGGCCAAGCCAGCCCCGACCTCGGCGCTGACAGGAGGTTCCCAGGGCAAATGTTCCACGTTTGTCTGCGATTTGTTCTTCCACAAAAGGAGCAAAGGTCCAACCTGAGCTCCCCCAGGAGGGCCCATTTGTTTTCCAGATGTGAGGAACGTGAAGGACTTTTCTGGGAGCAGGAGGGACCGACGGAGGCTCGGCAGCCCCAGCGCCGTTCCCACCTTCCCGCTGTCGGGAATGTGTCTTTTCCCTTGGGCTTGTGCATCAGGGATGGGCTTTGGGACCAGCAGAGCAGAGTGCAGGGAGGTGTCTCCTTCGTACAGCACCCCGTCTGTGCTGAATCATGGAATCATGGAATGGTTTGGGCTGGACAAGATCTAAAAGGTCATCTTATTCCAACTCCAATCCATGGGCAGGGACACATTCCACCATCCCAGAGTGCTCCAAGCCCTGTCCAGCCTGGCCTTGGGCACTCCCAGGGATCCAGGGGCAGCCAGGGGAAGAATTGGGCACCCTGTGCCAGGGCCTGCCCACCCTCCCAGGGAAGGATCCCTTCCCAATATCCCATCCACAGCTACTCTCGTTCCGTTCACAAGCCCAAGGAGGCTCATCCTAAGCTTGAGCACCTTCCCAAAGCCCTTGTTCCCTGGGGGCAGGGGCCAAACTCCACCTCCTGTGGAGACAAGGAGAGGCAGAACCCCTGAACCTCCATCCTGCCCTTTGGGCACTGCTCCAGGTGCCACGACACCCCTGGCAGCTCCATCCACGGAACTGCCCCTGCAGCAAGCACTGGGCAAAACCTCAAACTGGGGGGACAAACCCCAGCAGGGCCCTGGCCCCGAGTCCAGGAGAGCCTGGTGCAGTGGTCCTGGAAGCTGCAGCAACTCCCAGTTGGTTCTGCTTTGTCTGATTGGGATAATTGCTTTCAGGCTGTCCAGAGCTGCACGTCCTCCGCAGAGCCAAGCCTAAGTCTGGTCCAATCCTGACTTATCCCAGAGCAAAAACTGTCCTTGTTGTCCCTCCGGACGGGAATGCTCGTGGTTCCACCGGGCTGAGCAGTGCAACCAGCCTCGGAGCACAGGCACTGCCCTCCTGCCCCCTCCCCTTGATCCCACACGGACCAGTTTCTTCCATGCGGGATTTTTTGAGGTTGAACACCAGGTAGGAGCAAAGATCCCTCCTCCAGCTGGAGGTTTTTTATCCACTCCCAACGCTGAAGTTATTGTGATGTGAAAATTATCACCCCAACACAGGGAAAGTTAATTCCCCGGGACGGTCTGGGACGTGCAGATGTGATCTTTGCCATTTGCAGCACAGTGGAAAATTGCTAAGAAAAGTTCCCATTGTGTCGGGGATGCCACTCCGACCTCCTGGAATTTCTCTCTCCCTCCCTTCCCCTCGGCAGCTGAAATTGGCTTCAAGCTCCCCGAAACGCTCGGGGCTGGGCAGTGACACTGGAGCTCACCAGGGAAGGGCTGAAGGGGTTCGAGTGCTCGGCTCAGGGAATGCAGCGCTCCCCATCCGTGCTCCAAGACCGATGGATGCTCCAAGGGTGGAGATCCCCAAGCGCAGAGTGCTGCAGGAATCCTCTCCACACCCCAGGTAATTCCAGCCCAAGATCTCGGCGTCGGTGATGACTTCCCTCATCCCTGACATCTCCAGTCCTCCCCACCGCCAAAGGTGGTGAAAGACCTTTCCCAATCCTCACGGCTTTGGAGGCTCCTCCTTTGGACACCGCTCTCCCTCCGCCTCCCTCCAACGGGAAAACACTCGTGTCCAGCATCCACGGGTGGATCCCAGCCCCAGGAATGAAAAACTGGGACAATGTTCCCATGGCTGGATGCCCAGAGTGGGACTCCTGGATCCCTCTTTTGGCACAGGGGCAAGTGACCTGGTTTCTTTACAAGCCACCAGAGCTCCCAGCAGCCTCCTCCTTAAATGGGGTCACGACCACTGGAATACCAAAGGAGAGATGGAAAACCCAACTCCAGGCTCCCTGCTTTGAGGGCCATGAGTTTTCCTGAGATTTTCCTGCCTTAATTCCTTCTTCCCTGTGCTTTTAGGCTCCAGGAATGAAGCAGCAGGACAGGGGTCGGGGAGAGAAGAGGAAAGTGCAGCTCTCCTTGGATGGGCACTTCTCTCCCTCAGTTTTTCCAGCTGCATCCCTTCCTTCCCCTGCCAGCTCCTCGTGCCATCCCTGTTTTGCCTCAGCCTCTCATCCAGCCCTTCCTCAGGAGGAAAATGCAGGATTCAAGCGTGGCACACACGAGATGCAAAACCCAGCCTCGGATTTTGACAGGAAAAACGCCCATTCCACTAACAAATGTGGGCAACTGGGAGATCTCAGCTGGAACCACTGGATTCGGTGTTTCCCAGAGGCAGCCAAAGGGTTTAGTTTCTGTGTATTTGTTAATTATCTCATTATTTCCAGGGCCATGTGCTCCCTATTCCGACAGCGAAGGGACATCTGAGGTTGGTTAAACTGTTTGTAACGGGGCCATCTC
Organism: Hylia prasina; assembly: GCA_013397195.1. NCBI lineage: Eukaryota > Metazoa > Chordata > Aves > Passeriformes > Sylviidae > Hylia > Hylia prasina. The sequence goes on along the minus strand of VYXD01012302.1, from coordinate 74,471 downwards.
CAGCTTTTTGGAATTTCCTGGTTGGCACCTGCCCAAATCAACGCATTTTACACCTAGAACAAGAGCCCCTCCAAGGAGCTGCTCCAAACAATTCCCTCGCTCAGCAATTTTGGATGCACTGGCTTTAGGGACCTTCATAAATTGTAGGGAAAAAAGTCCCAAACTGAAAAACAACAGCAAAAAGTTGTTCAATAGTTTGGAGACTGGGGAGGTTTCCAGTGAAGAGGAATTTTGGGGTTTTCCCTTCACCTTGTGGCTGACAGAAGCCATGGAAGAAGCCCTGTGGAGCAGCAGCATCCCTTCCTGGATGCTGGTTCAGGAAGCAGCACTCTGAAATCTCCTACCACATCTGGAGCAGAGGGAATTGTTGGGATAATTCCCAGGTAACTGCTGAGATGCCGACGCAGATCACCCCCTCCTTCCAGCCCTGAGAGCAGCTAAAAGCCATGGAAAAATTATCCTGGATCAGCCTGGCTCCATCACCCTCACGAAGTCTCCATCCCTCCCAGAAAACACCTTCATCCCACGTCACAGAATCCCAGGATGGGTCAGCTGGGAAAGGACCACACTGGGTCACCTGCCCCGACCTCTCTGCTCCAGCTGGGTCACCCCAGAGCTCCACATCTGGAATATCTCCAGAGAGGGGAGACTCCACCACAAACCCAAGAGCCGGGACCATCACCAGCTGCAGGTGGCGACCACCAGATCCCTCGGGAAGAGCTGGCACGGAGCTTTCCTGGCACTCCGGACTGCTCCGGGGCTCACGGGTGGCCTGGAACATGAGACAAGGCTGAGCTTAGCTTAGCAAAGCCCAGGGATCTGGGCTGGAGCTCCTGCCTGGAAGGGCTGGATGTGACTCTCCTCCTCGGAGCTGAGCTGGCAGATCAGCACTGCTGGGGAAAAGGGGAAGGGGAAGGGGAAGGGGAAGGGGAGCAAATCCAAGCGTTTCCCAAGTCACTTGTTTTCCTTATGCCAGCGCTGCCGGTTTCCTATGGAAAACCCAGCCTGCAGATCAAACCCGTGCTAAATGGGATTCCTCTCCACTCCTCCCTTCATTCCCACACTCCTCTGCATCCCTGGAGTTGCCATTCCTGAAAATTTCACACCTAATTATTCATTATCCCTAACGAGGCCTCACCAGGCATCCACTACTGTCTGGGCAGAGTTGTGCAAACTCTGGCACCAGCCCTGCTCCACCTCTATTTGAATCCCAAAAAACGAGTCTGGAGGACTTTCTCTGGTCTGTCCACTCAGTCAGGGCAGAGGGAGAGAGCGATTTGTCTGGGATAATGTTCCAGGCTGAGGTTTGATCAACGCAGTGCCCTCAGAGAACTCCATCCTCCAGAGCTGGAATTCCTGAATTCCAGCTGAACAGGCACAGCACAAATCAAGGAGAGATTTGGTGGGTAGGGAAAGCCCAGCTCAGCTCCCACAGGCTCTGCTGGTGCAGCTTTCCACCCTAAAGGTCCCAGCAGTTCTGCTGGGATGGAGCAACTGGAGAGAACCAACAGCTCCCTGATTCCCACTGGGATCCACCCAGTCTGTGGCAGCCACCTGGCAATCCGCTCATCCCAGGTAAAATCAGATTGAGGTGTTGGGAATCGCCCCCAAATTCCCCTTCAGGACTCAGACCCATCTTCCAGTTTGTTTTCCAGCTCCTCTTTTACTGAGGAGCAGCAGTCTCCTTCCCAACTTCAGTGTATTTATTTTTCCACTTATCCCAGAAGCCCAGAATTCCTCCTCCAAGGGTTTGCCTTGCAGGGTAGCTTGTAGAGAACATCTGGAAATGAAAATTCCCATTCCAAATGCTGCCTGAAACAGGCAGGCAGTGACTTGGATCTTCTGGAAATCCAGGTCCCGACTTCCAGCAAGCTTCACCTCCATCTCCTCCGGGACTTGGGGACCTCTGTCACTCCAGAGCCTTTTGAAAATGTCATCATTCCAGGAGGAGCCAGCGGGGGCTGGAGCCGGGAGCGGTGAGGGAGGGCTGAGATCAAAGCTGTGAGCCCTGTGCAGCCCGGGAGGCTGAGGGAAGCCAGAGCAGGAGGTGACATCAGCCCACACGAGCCAGGAGGGCCGGGATGCTGAAGGGCTGAGTCAGCGCGCCTGCAGGCTCCCCTGGGAGGAAGGAGCAAGATTCCCTCACAAGAAGGAGCTTTTTTTTTCCCACTGTAACTCCTCGGCGTGGAGATGAAAGGTCAGCGGGGCCTGGCAGTGCTTGCCTTACCGGGAGCCGAACGGCTTTGGTGGGAATGAGGAATGGGAATGGGAATGCTCCCTGCTCCCGAGGGGCTCCCCCCCGGCAGCCTTCACCCACAGCCTGTCTGGGTCACTGGGCAGCAGCTCTCCCCACGCCCAGGTCAGACGGGCTGNCTTGGGCGACCGGGAGCCGAACGGCTTTGGTGGGAATGAGGAATGGGAATGGGAATGCTCCCTGCTCCCGAGGGGCTCCCCCTGGCAGCCTTCACCCACAGCCTGTCTGGGTCACTGGGCAGCAGCTCTCCCCATCCCAGGCTTTGGCAGGGATGGGAATCCTGCTCCCACCTGAGGAAAGGGCACTTTTGTCTTTGGCTTCCACAACGAGGGGAAGGATTTTGAACTCAGATCTTGATTTGTGTTTTGAGAGGGCTGAAATAGATCTGCTGGTATTCCAAGGGTTCGAGTGGATCCAGAGGTTTTAAATTTTAAATTCTCAAACCCCACTGGTGCTTTGTCCCCACTCAGGTCTGTGGGGTCCCTGATACGAGTCAGTTCCTTCCACACAGATTTATTCATTGAATTCCCTTTCCTTGGAGCTGGGAGAAGCTCAGCCACATTAAAGGGCACAGAGACAGGAAACCTTTCCTCTGGAATTGTAGGGAAGATTTGCTGTGCTCCACGATGGAGCCGACCCCGCTCCGGTGTCCAAGGGGAGAGAAATTCCACCCTCAGGAGCGCGAGGTGGGAGATCAAACCCACAAAATCCAGCCAAGACTGACCTCTGGAGAAAGGCTGGAGGAACCACAGCCGCAGGAAAAGGCAGGGAGCAGCCGAGGAAAGGTGGGAAGGAAGGCAGGGTGAGGATGATGACAACAAAACCCGCTCTGTGCAGCCGTCCCTCAACACCTCAGGCACTAATTACAGACAACAGCACCCTGACCACACCAGGGGTGATAATGACTTTCCAAGGTCCATCCAGCTCAGATTTTTGTCCCTGGAAGTGGCCAAAGGCGGATTTTAAGGAAGGGTTTAAGAAGACAATAAACACACTGTGATTTTTTTTTTTTTTCTCTCTCCCCCAGCCTAAAAAAAAAAAATAAAATAAAAAAAAATCAGCAGCTGAGGGATTTCCTGAGCTGAAGGAGGAGTTATCTTTGCATTAAACAGGGCTCGGGGGATTTTCCTCCTACAAACCTCTCCATTGTCCCTCAGTTCATAAGGAAAGCAGAGAAAGAAACATTACAGCTTTTATTGATGATGAGGTGTCAGCTGAAAATGCAGGGCAAGAAATTAAATTTCTTCACCTGCACCTCAAGCCGGTTTGGAGAAAGCCCCAATTCTCCCTCCGACAACAAAGTCTGGGTTCATTAACAAAAATTGTGCTGTAAAATCTTTCCCCTGACTTAATGGGACGGCTCCAAGGTCCTTGGAAGGATTATTTCAACCCCACAGGCTCAATCAGTTGGTTCATTAAGCAGCAAAGGTTGGGAAAACCCACCAGGGATTCCTTCCTTCAACGTTATTATTGCTGCTACAAAACGTCCCTCTTGATTTTTCAAGCAGCTGCGAGCGAGTTTTGGCTTTTAAAGCCAACGAGTGGGGACCCATCAGCACCCAAACACATCTGGGGGGAAGTGCTAAAGGGTCTTTTGGGGTGAGCCCCAGCACCGGGGAATAAGTGGAATTTAAATGGTATTTAACGGTGCTTAAGTGCTATTTAAATGGTATTTAAATGGTATTTTAAGGCATTTGCATGCCCCTCCTCCTCACACAGCTGGAAAGGGCTCCAGCTGCACGTTTTACCCCTCCACGATCCCACTTTTCAAAGGAATTTGTCGTGTTGCTCCTGCTGACACAACCTGGGCAAACACAGAGGCTCTGCCCTCCCGAGCATCCCTCCTGGATGGCATCCCAGGAATGCTGCTGGAGCTTCCTGCTCCCTGCAGAAATCCCTCCTGGGTTCAGCAGGACAAGCCTGGGCAGAAGGCTGGGCCTCAGGGACCTGCCTTAGCCAAACTCCTGCATCAGGAATTTCTGCCACAATGACACCACCGGGCTCAAACCCCGTTTTTTCGTGCTCAAAAATGGGACCTGACTCCGTTTCCACCCAAATCCTCTAAAACCCAGAGCTGCAGCACTGAGGCCCTCGAGGACAAGACGGTGTAAGTGGAAGGGAATGTGTCCAGAAGGAGAGGTGGGAAGGGGATTTTGGAAAAAAGGAGGAGAGCAGCACTAACCCAACACAGCGGCGGGGCAGGTGAAGAGAAGGAAAAGCAGCTCTTCCTCACACAAACCTTCCAAATTCCTCATTTCCACGGCAAATACCAGTTCATCCCCACGCCTTGGCTTTGTGATCCAGGAGCCATCACTGGCCTGGCTAATTGCCATTTAAATCATCAGCAGGGCACAGAGGGGTGGCAAATTCCTGCCCCCTTGGGCTGCAGCACAATCCCCCCGTCCTGCTCCCTGTTAGTGAGGAATCTCGGCACCTCCTCGGGATCCTGAGGGGTCCCTAAGGAGGGGAAGGGTGTCTGTGGGATTTGGAGCTGTCCCTGATTAGCTGGGCCCGAGGTTTATGAGCTGGAGCTGATCCTGGAGAGCCGGGCTGGGGAGGGAGCTGCAAGCCCGGGCTGCTCACACGGCTCATCCCACTGGGGAGGCGCCGAAACCCCACGGATGGAGACGGAGACAGCACCTGGGAGTGTTCATTCCCTCCCCAGATCCCAAAATCTGGGTCATCCACAAACCGGTTCTGCTCCAGTTCTGCCCAACGTCCCCTGGTGTCACTTGAGGTGGGAGCGAGCTCAGTCCGACCTGAGCTCACACCACCCTCACCACCAGCAACCAGCACCACACCCATTCCCAATCCCATTCCCATTCCCAATCCCATTCCCATTCCCAGTCCCACACCCATTCCCAATCCCACACCCATTCCCAGTCCCACACCCATTCCCAGTCCCACACCCATTCCCAATCCCATTCCCAATCCCACACCCATT
>VYXD01012302.1:45438-61208 GCA_013397195.1 Hylia prasina | reverse complement strand
CGTGTCACCCTGACATTGGAAGTCTCAGCTCCTCCTTGGAAACCTCAGCCTTGGCTTGTGGCACCCCCCAGACAGGGAACAGCTGGAAATCCCTTCAGCCCAGACAGAGAGCCTTTTCCCGGGATTTTAAAAGGTCAGGAACTAAATCCATCTTATTGCACAGCGCAGGGAACTGCGGGGCCAGCCCTCCCCATGCTGGCACTCCCACGGCTTCGGAGCGGGATGCTGCTCCTCAGGGATGCTCCAGAGCTTTTGGAGGATGGAGGATCCCACCCCTGACGCTCCCCGAGTTCAGCTCGGGGTGTGGAAGACTTTTCCTTTTCCCTTTCCCGGCTTGGCTCCGTTCCCTGCTGGCTGCGTGCCCGGAGCTGGCAGCTCCCGCATCCCAGCAGATCCATAAATAATTCAGCAGCTTACTAAAGAACAGGGATCCATCACGTTTATGGTTCTGAAACATGCACAGAACCGGGGCAGAGACCTGGAGCACCGGGAATGAGGCAGGAGAAGTCAGGGAGTATCACCAGGAAAAGCGCTGGAGCCTCCAGCTACAGCGGGGCTGAAGGAAAGGGAAAAACCCTCAGACACTGAGTTAATTCTTCAACAAAAGAAAAAAAACCACGAGTTTCCTAATTCCAGACAGGGCCCTGAGCAGCCCTGTGAAGAATTCCAGCTCCAGTCAAAGCTGTTTTCCACACTTCCAGTAGCATATCCTTTAAAATGCACAGAGAGGGGAGCGCGCTCGTCCTTGGCTGTCTGGGCCTATCCATCCCCAGCTCCAGAGAATGCCACAGAGACAAATTCCATCCTCCCTGCAGCTACTGCTGCTCCGCTGATATGCAAATCCAGCCCTCGCTGAGGCTCCCTGGGAAGCCCAGGAGCCCTTTTCCCATATTCCTGTTGTTTCAGGAATGAGCCGGGATGGGAATTCCGTGTCCTGCGCTCAGCAGGTATCGATGGCGGATTAAAAGATCCTTTTCTCCTGCACAGATCTCAGAATTTTTCTGGCAGGGGGGAGGGCTGACAGGGGCTCCCCCCTGTCAGGGGGCTCCAGCCCCTGCTGCCGGCTGCTCTTTTCCTTGCACTTTTCCTTTCCTTGGCTCTTGTGCTCAAAGGAGTGGAAAAAAGGCGCTTTTTTAAAAATGTGTGTGCACAGAAAGATGACAGAAATCAGGGCCTTGCACTAGCAGCAGGAGCACATCAGCATTCCAGATGATCCAGGGATCTGGGACATTCCAGAGCCAGCTCCAGGGGTCTGGAACGTTCCAGAGCCAGCTCCAGGGACCTGGGACATTCCAGAGCCGGCTCCAGGGACCTGAGACATTCCAGAGCCAGCCCCATGGATCTGGAGCATTCCAGAGCCAGCTCCAGGGACCTGAGACATTCCAGAGCCAGCTCCAGGGCAGCTCCTCCTGGCAGCAGCAGCTGTGGAGAGCCAGTGCCAGACAACTCATCCCGAGGGAAAGAAGGGAGAAGTCCCAGCCTGGGTGACTGATCTGAGGATGGGGACGGAAAATCCATCTCCTCATCTCTCCACATTCCACATGGACCAAGCACAGCCCTCCAGCGCTTCCCTGAAAACCATGAGGGGCTTTGCTCTCCACGGAGGTGACAGTGAAAGGTGACACTGAAGGGTGACACTGAAGGGTGACACTGAAGGGTGACACTGAAGGGTGACATTCCAACCAAAACCTCAGAGCACTTCCAAGGACCCTCCACGCTCACAGGGAGGTGGGAAGGGAGGATTTGCAGGCTGGGAGGGTGGGACGAATGAAGGAACAGGGATCAAGAGTTGCCACACACAACAATTTCCTCCTTCCCACCTCCCCTCAGCTCCAGCTCCAGCTCCCACGTCAGGATATGGACACGATTCCCACTCACCTACTCAAGGAAAACAGGGAACTGAGGGTGCTCCGCTCAAATCAAACAAACTAAACTAAAATAAACTAAAATGGGAGGTGACTGCTTGATCCTGCCTGGAATACAAACGACTTGCCAGAGACCAGCGAGAGATTTGGATTTCCTAAAAACACTCCCGGCCATCCCAGGAAGGGTAATTCCCATTCGTCAACTTGAGTTTTTCCTGGCAGCACCTTCCAATCTCTTGGCACTGCTTCCAAGCTCCAGCAAACAGCTGTGGATGTCTGGAAATGGAGCTGCTGCACGCGAGTCAGGTGTGGGAGCTGATCAAAGCCCTGACAGGCTGGGCTCGGGTGACAAATGAAGGTTTAATTAATTCTTTTAAATGATCCCTTTTCCAAGAAGACATCAGCCATTTGGGAACAAATTTCTCCTCTGTTGCATTTCATCGTCTCCAGGAGAAAATCCAAGTTTTGCCTTGGACAAACTCCCTTTTCCTGGAGCTCCACTCACCTGCTTGCACCATCACCAAACTGGGAATTAACGGGGTCCTGACAAACGTCAAGGAAACAGTAGCACCAAGCTGGAATTTTGTTAAAAACACCTCCTTTCCCTGAGCATTCCCACAAATGTTTCCCATTAACCTCAGGACAAGGTGTTACCTCCAGAGCAAAGCCTGTGCTGTCTCAGTTCCCTGGGAGAGACTTTCCCTCTCCTCCCACCCCGTGCTGGCTGCTCCACGCAGCCGGAGGATGGGCTGAGCAGGAAAAGCCTGGATCAGGTGTCCAGATGTGAGTCCAGCCCTGGCAGAGCCCAGCACCAGCTGCTTTATGGGATCAGTGGCCCGGAGCTCCCCGAGCATCACCCAGCCCAGCTGTGCTCCCAAACCCACGAGGATTTCGGGCTCCCAGTTTCCCTCCCAGCAGCGCTTTGGGTACAAACCACGGGATCCACATCAGGTGTGGGTCACGGAATAACTGGGGTTGGGAAGGTGTAACAACTGAGGCCATTCTGTGCACCAGCCAAACTGTTTGCAGATAGCAAACCACCTGCAGTCTTGTTTTCAGGGATCTCAGGAGTTCATCACAGTTACTGAGACAAGAACAGGACAGAAAAACAGGACAGAGAAACAGAACAGAGAGCCTGGGAACTTGCTTACAAAGAGTGCAAAACCTAGATGGAAGACACAGGACATGAGGATGGACACTTGACCAATTAGATGTCCTGAAGGATGTGTGCCTGCCTCATGGACAGGTGGCTGAGCCACTCAAGAGACACCTGTGCACGTGGACAGCAGGGCCAGAAATGTAACTGGGGTTTCATGCAAACAGTAAATGGGCTTCTGTTGAAAATCCTGTTGGTTCTGTTACTCAGTTGCCCATTTCCCTGCTGCAGAAAGGAAACCTCCAGGCCCTGAAATAAGCAGGGACATCTTCACTCAGAGCCTCATCCAAGTGTGTGCAGGGATGAGCATTCCAGGGATGTCTGGAGGTGCTACGTGGGCTGGCTGGGACGCGGCACATCCTGCCCCCAACACCACCCAGGATTAGGGACACAGGGTGGGACAAACCCTTCCCCTCACGGATTTCTCTTCCCTCCTCCTCATCCCCGGCCAGCCGTGGTGGAGGAGGAGGGGGTTGTGCAAATCCCAGGGCCCCAGGGAAGCCTCTGGATTCCCTGGCAGCAGCCAAGGCCTCCGGACAAGCTGCTCCGCACGCAAAGCTGCCGGGACAGCCCCGCAGTGCTGTCAGCAGGATTCCCCTCCTCGTAATTTAGGGCAAAAATCCCGGGAGAACTCGGAGCAAGTGGCCAGTCGGGAACACCCAGGAACATCCACGAGCCCTCGGATATTCCAGGAGCACCAAAGAGCTCCTGAGCTATGGACAAAAAATACCCCAGAAGGGACAACCGGGGGGTCTGGGAGAGCAGGGTGGGAGCTGCTGCTTTCCTTTTCCTCCAGGAATGGGAGCAGGATCCCCCCCCACTGTACCTGGAAGGAGGATCCGCTCACCCTCCTGCTCCAGGGATGCTTTGGAATGAGTGCCCAGGCAGCTGAGGGGCCCTGGGGCAGAGCTGGCCCCACCAGCTGTGGTGCCACGCCGGGGGCACGGCCACAGTTTGGTGGCACCGACTCAGCAGCTCAGTGACAGCTCCAACAGGAGGCACCTTGAGTTTTCCACAGGTTTTTTTCCTCCAGTGAGGACCACGTTTGGATCTGTGCCGTGGAAATGGGCTCAGAAATCCAATCCTGAGGTCTGGGGTCCTGAGCATGAGAAGGACAAGGACCTGCTGGAGCAGATCCCGAGGAGAGCACGAAGATGCTCAGCACGGGGGAGGGAAAACTCCAGGGAGAGCCTGGGGACCCCTCCAGCACCCCAAGAGGAATTGGAAAACAGAGGGAAAGTGACCTTTTGCACGGGCAGGTAGTGACGGACAAGAGGGAACGGCTTCCAACTGCAGGACTGTTTGGGATTTTGGGATGAGACTCAGAACGTGTCATCACACAGTGCTTGGGGGAGGGCAGGGGGCCACAGGGCATTTCTCCAAGTGGTTCTGCTGTTGGGATGGGAAGCAATCAGGAATCCCCCCGGATTCGCAGGAATGCTCAGACTGCTCCTAAGATTGCTCTCACACACGCAACAGAGATGCTTCAAACCAAACATTTGCCTCCAAAGAAGGCAGAGGGGGAATATTAATTATTAATTAAAGGAGAGTATTAATTATTAATTAACAGGATGATGCCACACTCTGCTTTTCTTCCAGTAAAAATGAAATCCAGCAATGGATTTGCTTCTCTTTACTCCTTGGAAGCACAAATAATGCACCTTGGAAAGGGCAAGTCCTGGTGTTCCCTCTTCCTTCTGAGGGCCAGGAGCAGCTGAATTTTGGGATGTGCACCTGGATGTGTTCCTGGCACGCTCCCCGTGTCCTCCAGCCCATCCTCAGAGCTGCTGGCTGGGGCTCTCCAGCAGCACCTCCCTCTCCCAGCCCTCACTGCCTCATCCCACGAGCTTCAAATTCCTCTAAAGGTCTTTAGCCACGGAGCCAGCTTTCCGAGATGCTGGGAATCTCCATCAGCACCAAGGCAGGAAGAACCACAAGTGCATCACAGCCCCAGGCTCGCTCCAAGAGCATTCCTCCAGCGTGAGCACGGATTATCCTCAGAATTAACAGCACAGAGGGTGGTGAGAAACACGGGGAAAGGACAAAACCTGACCAGGGTCAGCCCCACGGAGCCACAGCAGGCTCAGGAATGCGTCCCTCAGCTGAGTGACTCCTTGTTTTCCTCAGCAAGGTGAGGAAAAGGCAGATGTGGAGCTGCAGCACCGCCCTGTTCGTGCTCAGCTGCAGCTGGGTCCTGCTCTGAGGCAAAGCTGCTGGGATTTGACTGATTTACAGGATGATGGACACGACTCAAATCACGGCCCTGGGAGCTCTGAGGGGTGTTTGATTAAAGGTGAACATAAATCAATCCTCCCAGGGTCCTCCCTCTGTTCCTGCATGTCACCTCCACCCTGTCCCAAACGCTTCCAGGTTGTCCCACCCTACAAACAGCTCCTGCCTGGAGCTGCTGCTGGGGCTCAGCCCCAGATCCATTCCCACATTCCCATATTTGTGGGAAATTCAGTCTGACTCATCCCCCAGGGCAACCAAAACACCAAGGAAAAGAGTCACTGACACGTCCAGTCCTTGTTTCTTTTCCCTAAGGATAAAGGTGGGCAGGCCCTGGCACAGATTCCCAGAGCAGCTGTGGCTGCCCCATCCCTGGATGTGTCCAAGGCCAGCTGGGATAGGGCTTGGAGCGCCCTGGGATGGTGGGACTGGATCCTCCTGAGGATCCCACCCAAACCATTCCATGATCCTGGGATCTCAGCTTTTGGCTGCAGGGAAGGAAAAGCCCCCTCAGAGGTTTCACTGCTGATGTCTGTTTGTGCTTTACATCCACAGTGGCTTCGTTTTTAATAACCTTGTCATCTCGCCTATGTAAAATATGTGTTCAAATTAAACCCCACAGGTCTGGGGTCTGTAGCTGTAGGTTAAACAAACATCCCTGTGATTTAGTCCTGCAGAAAACGCTCAAATTGTTCACATTATTCAGCCAACCCAATCTTTATTAAAAAAGAGAGAACAAGCAGAAGATCACAACTCATGCTCAGCAGCTGTGATCAGGCCATGAATTTCCCTCACTCACAAGAGATGACACCAAAAATTCCATGCCTCTCCCAACAAATCCACGCTGCAGCGACAGAAACGACTTGGACACAAGATCTAAGCTCTGCTGCAGGTATTTCACCTGCAGAGGGTGCCTGGACACCTGCCAGGTTGCTCCCAAAAAGAAAAAACAAACCCACAAAAGCAACCCCAAGCCCCAAAATAAGTTTGTCTTAGCTGGGAGGAAATTCAGTCCTGGAGAAACAATCCCACAGCTGGGCTGGGATGTGAAGCAGGTGGAGATTTGTTAGGAGGGTGGCACAACACTGGCACAGGGTGCCCAGAGAAGCTGTGGCTGCCCCATCCCTGCAAGATTTCCAGGCCAGGTTAGAGCAACCTGGGACAGTGGGAGGTGTCCCCATGGCAGGGCAGGAACGAGATGGTCTTTAAGGTTCCTTCCAGCCCAAACCATCCCGTGATCCTACAATTTTCAGGACGTGCAGGAAGGCAGAGCTCAGCTCTCCCCCTGGGCTCTGCAGTCCCATCCTCCACGGTGTTTTTCTTGGCTGCACCTGAGAGCACCTGAGAGCACCTTGTCCCACTGCCACAGGCACTCACCTGTGGGCTCAGCTGCCTCCCCAGCCCAACCCAGCATGGCAGGGATTATGATCATCCAGGGATGGGATTGTGGCAGGGAAGTTTATAGGATTAAGCAGCTTTTAATGCAATACACACACTCAGGCAGGAGCCTTTCCAAGGGAAAACACCTTCCTTACCCACCACAGAGGGCACAGCTCCTCTCCTCCTGCCAGGCCTGCCAGGGATTAAGCCACAGCAGGGAATTCTTTGATTAAATCTGGGTGAAGGGAATTCTTTGTCCCCGCAATGATTAAATCTGGGTGAAGGGAATTCTTTGACTAAATCTGGGTGAAGGCACGGCGCTTCCATGACGGCACAAACACGAGCCCCATCCAGCACCTCCTTCCCAGAGCAGCAAGTCAAGTCTTGCTGCCACAAATGTGACTGAATTCCAAGGAACTGCAGCCTTGCAGGCCTGGGCTGGGGGAGAGGGGAGGCTCTGGCAGAGGGATGATTGATTGGCTCCCAGAGCAGGCAGGAATGTGGTGCTGAAGGGAAGTCAGGGACATTCATTGGGGTTCTCCTGCTCAGCACACGGGGCTCTGCCTCGGAGGGGACAGTGACTCAAGGGGCAAGGTGACAGCCAATTCTGACCTGCACTGCTCCCCCCACAACGTGGCAGAGGAACTGTGGCAGTTACGCCCCCAAAAAGTGGAAAAAAACCCACAAAAACACCCCAGTGAGGATGGGAAGCTGCCCCTGTGCTGGAAAACGTCTGTGAGTGCTTTAACAGGCTTTAACACCTGCCTGGACATCCTCGGGCTGCAAAAGCTCCCTGGGCAGCACAGATAACATCAAGAGGGCAGTGCCAAGCCATGCCCGAGCCATGGATGCCCAGGGATGCCCATTCCCACTATTCCCAGCCCACAGAATTCCTGCATTCCTGCCTCAGTGCTGCTCCTTGGCCAGGTCTCCAGGACACACAGATCCCTCCCCGAGGACGGGGCTGGGGACGTTCCAGAGCTGAGCACAGCACCAGGACTCCCACACGCTCCCCAGGGCTGCTCCAGCCCTGCCCTCCCATCTGCTGCTCTCGGGTTTCTAGGAACTGCAGCCAGGTGCTGGGAAGCTCAGGATGCAGCCAGAACAGCTCGTGTGGCCTCTGGCCTGCCAGGGCTGACAGGGCAGGGCAAACCAAGCTGGGGAAATTCCACACACGCTCACCAGCTTCCCACTCCTGCCCAGCCTCGGGAATGCAGCTGTGGGAAGGGAGGCTGGGATTGATGTCCCTTCCCTGCTCTGCAAATCCACCAGGCTGGCACCAAAAAGATGTAACCAGCCCAGAGCACAAGAATAAGCTTGGTTTAGCTGGTGGGAAGGGACAATCCCACAAAAAGAATCCCACAGATGGGCTGGGATGTGGAGCAGGTGAAGGATTACAAGGTTTACAAGGTTTACAAGGAGGGTGGGGAGGCCCTGGCACAGGGGAGCTGTGGCTGCCCCAGGATCCCTCCCTGGAAGTGTTCCAGGTTGGACAGGGCTTGGAGTCACCTGGGAGAGTGGAAGGGCTTTGGAGCTTTGAGTTTCCTCCCAGCCCAAACCATTCCATGATCCTACGATTCCTCCACACCAAGACGAGGGACACACATCCACGTTTTTTTCCCCCCCAGTTAATATATCTGAACTTCACTTCAACTAATCCTTGGAGTCGGAGCACTCCAGGAACCATCCCTCTCCAAAAGGAAGCCATTATTCCTCGTTTTCCCCACCGGCCCCAGCAGCAGGTTGCTGTTAACTTGTCCTGAGCCTAAAAATAGTTCTCCTCAAAGGAAATCCAAGCCCTGCACTCTTTCCCTCCCTCCCTAATTAATGGTTTCCAGGTCAGCCTGGCTCTCTGGGAACATCTGTTTGTTTTCACTCCATCCAAGGAAAGGCAAAGCTGACCTGAAAGGGGAAAATGAAATAGGGTTTGATGTCTGCAGAGCCTCCCTGCCACAGACATCCTGGTCTGGGGCCTGGGGTGGAAAGGAGCATCCACAGAGGCACATTCCCGACTGCAGTGTGTGTGTCCCCAATTCCCAGAGGGATCTCCAGCTCCTCAGGAGCAGGGGGATCACCCACAGCTGCTTTGAGGAGCGTTTTCACAAAAATAAATGCAATGAGGTGAGCTGGATCCACACGGATCATCCAAATCCAGCTCCTGGCCCTGCACAGACACCCGAACAACCACCCTGTGCATCCCTGAACACTGTCCAAGCACCCCTGGAGCTGGGACCATTCCCTGGGGAATGTTCCACCCTCTGCAGGAGAACCTTTCCCTAAAGTCCAACCTAACCCTCCCCTGATGCAGCTTCCTGCCCTCAAGGCCACCTGAGACTCTTTGGTGGCTTTGCCACACGAGGGAGTTGCCCTCAGGAATAATTTGTACGTTTATTTTCTCCACGTGAGCAAAGCCAGGGGTGGTTTTGTCTTTCAGTTTAAGTGAGGCTTGCACGTTTCCAGTCCACCTGAGGGCAGGACAGGGAATCTTTATCTTGCTCTGTGTGGATTTGAGGAGAGGCAGGAGGCTGGGAAACTCCAAGTTTGTGACACAGGAACCCCCCTACGCCACATTCCCCAGCTTCCCTCGGCTCCCCAGCTCCATAAAACCACAGCTAAAGCTGGGAGATGCAACAGATAGCAAAGGGTTAAAATGTTTTTAACTCATGGGAATTGTACACAATATATTCAGGGCAGAGAGTGGAAGGAAAGGTTGGGCCTGGGAAGAGAACTAGGCCTTGGGAACAAACACTGAGTTTTGTTTTACTAGATCATGGGCAGCTGCACTTGCATCATCATCCTATGATAAATGATATGATTGTTCAATGTAATGATTGCTGATAATTGAAAATAAGAATCATGAGAAAGGATATAATCAGCACCAAGAATCATGAGAAAGGAAGTTTTGGGGTCTGGTGAATTTGTGGCTGGGGGAAATCACTGCATACAATAGAACAATATGGGTTTAATAATTAATATATGTTATTTAATGGAAAGGGTATAAAACACGTTCATTTCAAAGCCAATGTGGGAGTCAGATTTGGGTCTGTACCCCTGATTCCCAGAGCTCTTCAACAAAAGGACCTGCATAGAATCATTCTGTGGTTGTTTCAATGCCAGCACAACTGCAGCAGGGATTTGGGAGAGCCACAGAAAAATCAGCCCCAAGGATAACGGGTGGGCCATCAATAAACATGGAAAATCATGGAAAATCATGGACAAACTGCTTCTGACAGCAAAGCTGGAGAAGCGAGGAAGAGGCAACATGAGGGATGAGCAGGAGGAAGATGGAAGAGAGACATCTCCCAGAAGAGAGTCTCTAAATGAAGAGAGATGGGCGATAAAATGAAAAGCAGCAGGGGAAGAGCTGGAAGATGGAGGAGATGGGAGTGTCCTGGTTTTCCACGCATCCAGGAACAGAACCTGGCCCCAGGATCTCCCCTGGAATCTGTCAGCACCTCCAGCAGAGCCATCACTTGCCGGCACAGCCCTGCAGGAACTCCCAGGCTGTGACACCACGAGCTCAGCTCCAGCTCCCGCCCAGGCAGGGATGAGATCCCTGCGATCCAGAAGGCAGCGCTGCCTGGATGGGAGGTGCTGACAGGAGCGAAGCAATCCCTCCATTCCTCGCCCTGGGCACGGCTCTGATCCCCCAGGAGCTCTGGCTCTGCGGGACAGCAGCTGCAGGGTGTCCCCAGCCCTGCAGGGCCCCAGCTGGGATTGCTGCCGGCCAGGAGGGGAGGGCAGAGCTGAGTGTCCCAGTGTCCTGCTGCTCCCTGCACGCTCCAGGCTCTGCCAGCACTGGGACGCAGCCAGCTCTGCATCCCAGCCTGCTCCAGGACCAAAGCATCCCATGGAATGCCCTCCTGGAGCGGCTCCACGGAACGTGTCCCTGCCCGTGGAACAAGGTGAGGTCTGAGATCCTCCCCAGTCCAGCCCATCCTGCGATTCTGTTCCATAACTCTTCCAATTCCAGATCTGCACAGATCAATTCCAGATACTAATATTGATATTGACAATGACATTGATATTGATATTCATACTGACATTGATATTGACATTGACATTGATCTCATGGAGCAGGAACATCCAACCCCCCCGCCCAAACCCCGGCAGGGATCCCCTTCAACCCTCAGGAGCACCTTGTTGGAAAAGAGGAATTTTATGGGCGCGTTCCCAGCGCTCCAAGTGCTGCCCTGAAGAGCAACACCCTGACCTTTAACTGAGTGTGTTAATTGAGTTAATTACCCAGTTAATTGAGGTCTGAGTCTGCCCTCCTGGCATTCACAAGAATTGAAGCTGGTGGCACTCAAGGACAAAGGACAAGGACAGGGACTTGCCTGGGAGCGGGCACAGGGAATGAGGAGCTGGGAAGCGCCACTTCCCCAGATCAAAGCATTAATTAAACGCCTAATTCATCCCCCTGATGAGAAAGCTGCACAAGCACCCGGGATGTGGAGACTGGCTCTGCACTCCCAACCAGGCCAATCCCACAATGAGATTCCCTGGCTCGTTCCAGGGGTGAGGGAAGGTTATGTTTGCACTTGGAGTGAAAAGCTCCGGATTTATTTTTCCGCTCAGCAAAAGAAAACCCCAAATAATCCTTTAAGTTCGGGTCAACCCCAAAGCATGACCAATCCCTTCGTTTTGGTTCGGTGCTCCTGACCACTCCTGCCTTTTGCAGGAAGGTTTGGAGGCTACAAAATATTACTGGGAAATGGAAGAACGGGAATACTGAGCTCTGAAAACGTAGAAACAGAACTGAGCTGCCCTTTACAAAAAGATGAGCTCCCAGTGCCAACTCAGTAGAGAGCTGCAGTCAACCCCAAAATTGCATTTCTCGGCAAATAAACTCCTCATCCTGGAAGAAGTTGCCCAAATCTCCACAGATTCCAAAACCAAAATTCAAATCTCCACTACTACATCCAGGCTTGGATCCTCTCCGAATGTTCCCAAGGCATGGCATGGAAACATTTTAAGAATAAAAGCTATTTAATGGTGTTTAGCTTTGTTCTTAAGAGGAAAATAGAGGAATAATGTGATCGTTTTCCTTTATTCAGGGAAGAAAAAAAAAAAAAGGTGTAGGAGATGGGAATTTTGCCCTACCTGGTGCTAAAGCTGGTTAAATGATCCATGGAAGAATCCCTAAAAATGCATGGCCCCACTACCTGGCTGTTATTGTCCTCCCTTTGCCAGCCCATTCTGTGGCTTTTCCCAGTGGAAAGAATTGGGGGATTTTTCCAGTGGTGGCTTGACCCAAAAAAGCCCCAAGAGATGCCAAAGGCAGCCTCAGGGTCACACTCGGGTTTGGTTTGTTCTGGGTGTTTTTCGAAGTGCTGACAACAAAATCCTTTCATCTGCTGGGAAAGCAGCTCATGGGCTCCCAGAAAACAGCAAACCCGTGACCCTGGGAAGTCAAGGGCTCCAAACTCTGCTCCCTGCAAAGCCAAGGCTTCTCCTCTGCTCCCAGAACTGCTGCTGCTCCAGCAGAGTCGGGGAGGAGGTGAAGCAGCACCCAAAATTCCCCTGTTAAGCAGCAAAATAAACCCAGACACCACACCTGGCAAAGATCTGCCTCTGTGGGAAGGGAGATCTCCAGAGGTTGCACATTCCATGAGGAATAATATCCAAAAATTAAATCCAGCTCAACTCCTGCCACCCAAGGATGGGCTTGACCTGCACACCTCAAGATTTTAATCATGAAGATATTGCCCAGAAGAAACACATCAAATAAAATACTTGCCCCAAACCCCTAAAATTTGAAAAACTAATGATTATACAGGAACAGAAAAAGGTTAGAGCTGAGGATTAGAACTTCTGAATGTCAAGGAAATGAAATATTCCTGTTCTGGGTGGGAAAACCTGCCCAGGGAAACTCAAATCACACCCACCCAGCTCGGGGCTGAGGCAACAAGAACCACTCTCAGTCGGAACCACCACAGAAATATTCCACTTAACCTGGGCCACTCTGAGCATTTTGCACATCCCTGTAAAGAGAGATGGCAGGAGATCCCCACTCCAGCAGGAACTGCAGGGAAGAGTTTCCTCAGGAGTTTTATGCTGCTGTTTCCTTTATGAAATCCCCACACGCTGCTCGGCTCCATCCTCCCTTCTCCCTCTTTGCTCTCCCTGAGGACTTCCCTAGGTTCCATCAGCTTTCCCAAGGAGCTGAGAGGGCTGGAGCTGGAGCAGAAGCAGCCCTGAGGTGACAGCACGTTCCCAGCACAGCCCTGGGTGAGCAGGGCTGGTCCAGCCCCAGCTCCCCAGCCCGGCCAGCACCAGGTGGGAGCTCACTCCCTGCTCAGAGCAAACCAGCCCCAAAACTCTGCCAGGTCTGACCCTGTTCACGCTTCCAGCTGAGCCCACGCTGGGGAAATCCAGCAGATTTCCATGGACAGCTCAGTTCTCACCACGGAGAGCAGGGAAGAGGGGCCGGGGGTGCTCCGAGCGCTGGCTCAGGCTGGGCTGAGCTCAATCCCCTTTTCCTGAAGCCCGTGGGTGGTTCAGAGACTGGGTTTGATGGGCTCAGGGACAAGAGGGTGCAGCTGGGAGCTTTGCATCCGGATCTCGACTAGCAGAGAGCTCAAATCCAAGGGGTTGGGTCAGATCCGTGTCGAGGATTCTTCTTCTGGATATCAAAAACCACCCGCGGGACTTGCAAAAGCCAGGCCTGGCCTAAACAGAGTAACAGCACTGCCCTGCATGGAGCCTGACTTACTCCAGAGAGATCCAAACCCATGCCAGGGCAGCAGGGAAGTTGTGCTCTGTGCTCGCTGCCACAGTGGACACAATAACAGCTGCTTGCTCCAGAGCAGGCACAATTCCTAATGGGCTTCCCATCCGTGGATGAGCAGTGCCAGAACTCCTCTGGATGCTCCTGGAGATACTATTTTTGTTTTGGGGGAAGAGCTGCACAACTCCTCTGCTTTCACATCCAAAAGGGCTTTTTCATCCTCCTCCTCCTCCTCCCGTTTTCCCTGGCAGCTGCTCCTGCTCCATCTGTGCCAGGAGTGGGAGCTGGGAATGGCAGGTGGGGCCTGGTACCTGCTGTGCTCTGCCTGCTCCTCCAGCCAGGTTTATCCAGAGCTCCTCAGGACTCCCATCATTTCACACTGCACAGAGGATTCTCCTTCCCAGGAGGGAGCTGCAAAAGCTGCAGGGTCAGGGATGGAGAGTGAGGAGGGAACAAGCTCAGGATGGACAGAACTGAGCACATCTTGCCCCAGACCAAAGGGTGGAAGAGATGGGAGCAGCTTTCCAGCAAGGCCACAGGAATATCCAAAGGCCAGGAAAGACGGGAAGGGCCACAGGAGTTTTCAGCCAGCTCCCAAAGTGATTGGGAGCCACGGTGCTGTCAACCTTTGAGTTCAGAGGAGAGGGAGGTGATGCAGGAAAAAGCTCGAGGCAGCGAGATTCTAAAGGATTGTACAGGAATATATAAAGCAGAAGTATTGGGAGTTCTTCAGTGAAATACTGAGGGGAAAAAAATCCTGGAGTTTGGAGGGGCTGTGCAGCCCCTCTTGCTCCAGAGCTTTTTGTGAAGTTGAGCTGCCCACAGCCATCAGCAGGGATCCCCCCAGGACACACTGGGCGGGATTTGGGATCCGCAGCTGCCAGGTCCTGGAGGAGAAATTAAGGACAGGGATAGAGGGAGAAGCACCACCCAAGGGAAAAGAGCAGGACCGAATTCCATGCCCTCATCCCTCCGTAAGGACCAGCAGCTGGCGAGCCCGAGCCCGCTCTGATCCCTGGAAATCTCCCCCTCCCGGCCACATCCCCAGGTAGGCAGAGTTCGGAGCGCACATCTGGAGCGGGGCCAGCCCAGCCCACATCTGGCTTCGCTCTGGGCTTTGTTCATGCCCGAGGCCACGGAGCATCCACCTCTCCCGGTGCCTTTATCTCCTCCCAGGCTTTGAGCCGCGGGGCTTTATTTGAGCCGAGCTAAGGACTCCTTTAATTAAGCGGCCTCTTTCTGGGGCTGTTTCTGATTGTATCAGGTTGAAAGCAGAGCCCCGGGCCCGGCTCTCAGCCGCTGACACAAACCAGAGAGATCTCCCAGAACAGCCCCCCACACCTTCATTACTTTTGTGTTATTGCTTTTCTGCCTCAGAGGCCACAACAGGGTCTGGGGGCGGAGGGATTGAACTCTTGGAATTGTCCACGGAGCAGAGGCAGAGGCAATCCCAGATTCCTGCCCTGGGGAAGCTTTGGGAAAACCACAGGTTTTCCAGCTCAACCCTGAATTTTGAGCAAGGTTAAACGGGGCTGCTCAAATTCCTTCACAAGGTGGAGAAACCCTCAGATCCCAGGAAAAACCGCACAGAACCTTCTGGTCTTTGTCCCAATCCTTGTTCTTCCTGCTCGGTTACCACCTCCCTGTGAACGTTCCAGCCCTTTCCCAGGCCGGACAGCAGGTGCAGAGGGATGGGATTTCACATTTCTGGGTTTCTTTGGAGCGTGGTGCTCTGCCTGCCTCAAGGTGTTCCCAGCAGGAAGAGCCAAGGGAAACGTCGGGAGCAGCAGCCGAGCGGCGGAAGCCGATCCCGCAACACAGTTTGAGGGATGAGCTTCCAAAGGCTCCGGAATTGGCTGCAGGCACAGGGAAGCTGGAAGGGCCAGGACGGGCTCGGGGAGCTCAGGAGGCTGCTGAGGAAGGGATTCTGTTCCTGGGAATTCTCAGCCTTCCCTCCCTGCGCAGGGGTTGGGGCTGCACGGAGCAGCTCCATGCTCTTCCAGCACCGAAACCGCACATCCAGACCTTGGGATAAGGCAGGGAAAGGCGGATGCAAAGCCCCATTCAGCAGCACAGGACAATAAATCCTCCTCAGAGTTTCCAGGAACACGGAGATTGAGGCCTGGAGCTTTTCTTTCCAACACACATTGTCAACACGATGACATCAGCACATCCCGATACGTGCGGGCCTCATCCAGCTTGGAGCTTCACTCCACTCCCTCCAAACATCCCACTCCCACTCCTCTGGACTTCCAGGGTCATCAATCTCCCTCCTCGGGGCAGCCTGAACCTCCAGCAATGAAATCATGGATCTGGGATGTGACTCACAGGGGCCGTGACTCACCCGCCTGAGCACTGGAGCAGCTCCATCCCCTCATCCCTGGGAGCAGCTCCATCCCCTCATCCCTGG
>VYXD01012302.1:15191-44393 GCA_013397195.1 Hylia prasina | reverse complement strand
TTCATTGGGAATGCTCAACTCTGGATATTCCCAAGCAGCACCGGCAGAACACCAATCCCACACTCCCACTTTTCCCCGCCCCAGGACGAGATGGGAAGGTACCAGCTCAGCAGTTTGGGAACACCTGGACTTTGCTCCCATTCCTTTGCTCCTGTCCCAGATGGAGGCCAGATTAAAAAATCCAGAGCTGCTCCTTGGCAGAGCTACCCGGGAGCAGACACACAGTGAGGACAGTTTGCTTTGGCAGCTTCCTCTAGGAATATATAAATATATATAAATATATACATTTTAATATCTTTGGCAAATAAAGGATCATAAAAAGAAAAGTTGCTTGGCCTTCCTGGCTGAGCCAAGAACGTACTTTAGGTTAAAATATAGACACTGGAAAGGACGGAGCCAGAATAAAAAAAAAGAAACTCCAAACCAAACATTTTCCCTGCTCTGAAGCTGCTTTAGGAATTGCTGATGCCACGAATCCACGTCAGGGATGGAGCACGTTGCTCCTGGAAAGGGGCTGATCCACAAAACACAGCCACACCTTTAGGGAGCCATCCTGGAGACAAACACCTGTTCAAGCAGGTCCAAGATCCCGTATTTATTGACCTGCTCTCGTGCTCTGGAGAGGATTTCAGCCTGTGTAAATCACTGGCAACGCACAACGAGGCAGGAGAACACACATGTTCAGTGTGGAATTGTTCTCCTTTTGCCTTTTCCCCTTTCCTTGCCTGATGTGAATCCCAAAACCTGTAGACTCTCTCCTGCCCCCAGCTTCTCCCTGACCTCAGATCCCACCAGCTCCTTGACAATTAATGTGGATTTGTCACATGGAGAAGGAATTTTTTCACTTTGGGAGGGCTCCAGGAGGGCAAAGCTTGGCCAACACGAAGCAGGGCAGGGATGGATGGGATACTGGGGAAGGAATTCCTCCCTGGGAGGGTGGGGAGGGATGGGCACAGGTGCCCAGAGAAGCTGTGGCTGCCCCTGGATCCCTGGAAGTGTCCAAGGCCAGGCTGGAATAATCTGGGATCATGGAAGGTGTCCCTGCGCATGGCAGGGGTGGGACTGGATGAGCTTCAAGATCCTTCCCAATCCAAGCAATCCTGGGATTCTGTGTCATGGAGGGTTTGATAATTAAATAAGGAGACAGTTGAGGATTTCAGGGTTAAAGGAAGCTATGGAAAAGTTCTGGGAAGTTTGCTCAGCACTGCCCCAATCCTGGCTGCAGCCAGCAGAGCAAGGAAGAGGAAATGACTCCAAAGGTATCTGTAGAGATTTTCTCTAAGTTGGAGAGGCAAGAACAACAAAGAAATATAAAGAAATATAAAGGGAATAAAGAAAATCTCCAAAGAGGGAAGAAACCCCGAGAAAGGAGAGGATGGTGACAGAAATACTGATGGAGGAAGAGGCTGAGAGAGGAAAAGCAAAGAGATCAGGGATCAGAGGAGCTGGACGAGGGAAAAGTCCAGAAAAAGAATCCAAGGAGAAGAAGCCCAGGCAGCACCAGGGAGGGTGAGAGACCCCTTGGAAACTCCGGGGGTCTCCCAGAGCATTTCCACCAAAATCCAATAATGTGTCCCGGGGAGAGAGCCAGGGGAACCAGGAGATGAGGGGAGCAGGGAAGAAAGTTTGTGTTTTATGAGTTTTCCCTTGGAAAAAGCTCGTGGAGAAAGGGCAGAGGGGCCAGAGCAGCTGCTCTGGGCAGGAGTCAGACCCTGCCAGCAGCAGAGGGGGGGGCCACGCTCAAAGACACCCCAAAAACCACACAAGAACCTCTCCAGGTTCACCTTTCCTGGGAGGGAAACCAGGACCCTCCACATTCCAGCCCCGGAACGTCGAGGGGAGGTGGGAAACAATGGCTTTTCCTTCCTTCCATGTGCAGCCAAGATGGAAAGGCAGGTGGAAAGTGGTTTAGGATTGCAAGTCAGGAGACTTCTCCCGGTGCCAGCTCCACAAATGACATCATTCCAGCAAACTGGCTGGAATTCAAGGCCAGGCATGCCTGGATCAGGCATTAGAATATTTAGGAGTGTGTTCTCCTCTGGATGGATGGGATGATTCCAGCAGCAGAGCCCACCCTCCCCTCCACAAGGCACAGCAGGAACCCCCCATCAGATAAATTCTGGTAACGCAACAAATCCGTGGCTTGGGAGGGAATTCCCTGAGATCCCAAAGTCCAGGCTGCAGCAGGAACTGGCACCAGCCCCTCTCCAATGGGAAGTTTTCCTTGTGAACCTGCAGGAATCACACCCACAAACTCCCAGGGTTCCTGCCCTCCCTCCCTGGCAGTGTGGAGATTCCCCACGAAGGGATGAACATCTTGAAGGGGACAGGAACTCCCCGAGTGTCCCCAAAAGTGAGTCGCAGCTCCCTTTAATCTAATAAACACTTCCAGGGCTGCTCCACCTCCTTGTAATTCCCAAAACCCCACAGATCTCCCACTCCTGTGCAGTGGTTTTCCCTTTTCCCTCCCTGGGGAAGGCCACCA
Source organism: Hylia prasina (assembly GCA_013397195.1). Lineage (NCBI taxonomy): Eukaryota > Metazoa > Chordata > Aves > Passeriformes > Sylviidae > Hylia > Hylia prasina. Next base: position 41,908 of record VYXD01012302.1, on the reverse strand, counting down.
GGAAGAGCTGGATCATTCCAGGCCTCCTGCTGCAGATCCAGCCCTACGTGTCACTCACACAAAATCCCCCACATTCCCACATTTCTGGGAGAGCAAAATCCAAATGCCACCAAAAAAGCTGGGAGCAGCCCTGGCTGGGGTTATGCTGGCACATAATAAACACCCCCTGCTCCTGGGCATTTATAACTGAAATAAAATTAAATAAAAACGAAAAAGGAAAAAAAACCCCAAACCGCTACAAGTCCCAGGAACTCAAATCAATAATTCTGCTGGTTTTATTGCAAAGAAAAACATTTTTAAACTTAGAGAGCCCTTTCCTTTCTGTAGGTCCATCCAGAGATTAAATTTATGTCCCTCTTGCAACCCCTAATCCAAAGCATTAAAGCAGCAGAGGCATCCAGGAATCCTCTGGAAAGCTGGGAATATTTATGAGCAGGCATTGAGCCTCTTTATATCAGCAAGGAGCAGTGGAGGGAACGACTGGAGAAGGCACTTGAGGAGATTTACTTCCCTCCCGCCGGGAATTCAGTGTCTGGAGCAGCCACAAATCCTGCCATGACATAATATTCCATAAAAGAAAAATATGGCACCAGTGTTTTATTTGTACATAAAACCCCTCGTTTTAATTAAAAGGAAAAACACAGAGGGGTCTTATCAGGGGGTTTGGCAAGAAATAAGTGATGCCTTCAGTGTTATACAACCAAAAAACTACTGGAAGATTTTTTTTAAAAACAAAAACTTCATTTTTATCTGGCCCGAGACACATTTCCCGAGCAGAGTCATCGGGAGGGTTTCGTTCTGGTTTTGTGTAAAGAGCAGGAGGATAACGGTGTTCCCTAAGGACATTTTAGTGGTGTCACCCCAGAGCAGCCCCCCAAGGTCACTGTGCCCTGTCCCTGATGGAGGGCAGCTCCATCCCAGCAGGAATTCAGCCCAAGCCCTCAAACCTTTCCCGACTTTTGGCACCTTCCCCGTGCCTCCATCCACTTTGGTTTGCACCGGCCGCGATTCCAGCTAATTTCTCCCGCAGCCAAACTCAGTGACTCAACCCCAGCACAGTCCAAGATATCAACTCCTGCTTTTGGGTGGAAATCTGGGACGTTTTCCCCTCCTTGGCGCCGTTCTCACCCCCGAGTGTGAAATGACCCCAGCGCCTTCAAAGGCCCAGCTCGGGGCGGCTCCTGCTCCCTCCGGAGCCAGGTCGGGTCTGCTTTGGGTGAAATCCTTCCTGGAGCAACACCAGGACACCTCTGGAGAACCAGCCAAGGCCTTGGAGGTGGCCTCTGTGTTTCCATCAGCCTCATGGAGAGAGGGAAAAGTGCTTCCCTGCCTTTCCCGTTCCCAGTTCAAGCCTCACTGGCCAATTCCACCATTCCCTGCAAAGCCATCACCCTTTGGTCCTTTTGGACATTCCTGCGGCCACCATGGAGTGGTTTGGGCTGGAAAAGACCTCAAAGCTCCTCCTGTTCCATGGGCAGGGACACCTTCCCTACCCCAGCTTGCTCCAAGCCCCAGCACCTCCTGGAAGGGTGGGAATGCCACCTGGCTGTGCCAGGAGCAACCCCAGCTGGAAAACCCCAAACCCAGGGTCACAAAGAGGCTGAGCAGTCCTCTGTACTCCGTGCCAAAATCTGGATAAACACCCCAATATTCCATCCCCGCAGCCAGAGCAGATCCAAGCACGGCAGAGTCACCTCCCAGCTCCTTTTCCAGGACTTTCCGTGCCCTTCCTGCCCCTGGCACGGAGCTCAGCAGGGCTCTGCTGTCTGATCCCACGGAGTGGGGCTGGGCCTGCAGAAGCCTGAGGATGACTCACGTCACACACATCAGTCCGGGCTTCTGGATTTTATTTTTACTCCAGTGAAACATCCAGCTTGCCCTGGAGCAATCCCATTAGTCACGCTGGCTCCTGGGAACGGGCAGAGTCCGAGCGGGATCAGGAGTCAGATGTGGTTTCCTCCTTTCTGATTTGATTATTATTCATCAGGAGTGAAATTCCTGCCTCGGGATGAGCCCTGTCCCGCAGCCCTTCCATGGAATATAGGTCACCTAATTCCACCCCCGGAGACACAAACAGCTGCTGAGAAAAATCCCTTTCAGATTTCCTGAGAGATTTTTTCGGGACAGGAGCAGCACTTGCTCTGTGGCCTCAAAGCTGACTCTGACTCCCTTTAAATCCAGAATCCTTGAGTTAAAGCACCCTTGCAGAGGAGAAATATCCGTGGAAAACAGAAAGGCTCAGGAGCATGGAGGGAGAAAAGCCCCAGGCAGTGATTAAGGGCTTTAGGAGGACCCTGGGGACTTGGTGCATCCGTGAATTATTTGTCGTGTTTATTGCTCTGGGATCCGAGCAGGATGAATCCATCTGCTAAAACTTAAAGCTGTAACCCCAAACCATAACTCAGAGCTAGGATGGAGCTCCAGGCAAGCACATGGAGTCCTTGGGATGCTCTGCATGACTCGGGATTCCAGCATCTCCTCAGGCAAGGGGTCTCCAAATTTCCTCCCAAACCCAGACAAAATCCCCCTCTCCACACTCAGAAGAAGGGATTTAAACACTGGACGGAGCAAAAAGGAGCTGCTTTTCCAGCCTCTCAGGGTGGAGGACGGGGCTGGGGGGGTTCTGATTAAAAAGCAAAGTTCCAAGATGATAAATCCAACCCCGAGCAACTTCCAGCTTGGAGGGATCCTCCCTCCAAAGGGCCCATTCCACACTCTGGGATTGTCCCTAAAGCTCCTTCCCATTCCCTTCCATCCAGGAGGTCACCAGCTCTACTCCCCCGTTTCCCAGCAGAGTTTGGAACTGCAAGGCTGGGACATTCTGCCCCCAGAACTCCCTGAGAATTTCCTGGTGGAACATGTGCCCTCGAAGGAAAACCCCACGGGAGCAGCGTCTCCTACAAACGCCTTTCCCTGGGGCGCAGAGAACACGAGGAGCTCCCACAGCTTCAGCTGGACCACGAGCACCTCTGCATCAGGGATAAAAACAGCACCTCAGTCTGAGCCAGGCCTTTTTCCCGAGGACAGAGGATCCCCCAGACCTTCTCCAACCCACCCAGATTTCATCGGATTTGCCGCTAATCCAGCAAAACAACTCTCCAGCTCCCGGGGACGGGGAGAGCAGAACAAAACTCACTGTGGGAAAACAACAGCCTGCTGGAAAACCTCTGCACTCCCAGTCTCTGCCTGCAGACACAACAATCCCTCAGGAAGATCCCTGGCATTTCTCACTCCCAGTGGATGGCCCTCCTTGCCAGAGGGGAGGGAAATGGGATTGGGAGAATGTGGCTGCGTCTGAGGGCCTGAGCAGCATCTTGGCTGCATCTGCTCCTCAGCATCCCACTGCTCCCAACAGGAGCTTCCCGTGGCTCCCACCGCAGGGATCCAGCCCTTACCAGTCTGCTTTGGTTTTTATGCCTGCAATTCCCAGTTTCCCAGCTCCAGCCAGTGGCTCTGAGCGCAGAGAAGTTGTCTCCAGCTCAGAGGCCTCACGCAGAATGGTCTGGGCTGAAAAGACCTCAAAACTCATCCCATCCCACCCCTGCCACGGCAGGGACACTTCCCACTGTCCCAGGCTGCTCCAAGCCCTGCCCAACCTGGCCTGGGACACTCCCAGAGATGGAGCACCCACAGCTGCCCTGGGAAATCCATCCCAGGCTCCCCCCACCCTCCCAGGGAAGGATTTCTCCAACTCATCCCTGGAACTGCAGCTCCTGCCCTGCCCCACAGCCACTCTGGGCTGCACAACAGCCCAGTCTGAAATAGCGCCCCAAATTTCCAGCTTTTATTAATTTTTTCCCTGTTAATCTGTTTTAAAGCCAAGACAGGGGCAATAATAAATCAGAGGACAAAACCCAGCTCGTTTCCCTTGAGCCATAACGAACCTCCAAGCTCATTCCAGCAATAACAATACATGGCTTTACCTCTGCAAAGATAAAAGGTGGAAAACCAGGCGACAAAAGGGATGTGAAAAATGTGACATTAGTTAAAACAACAGAAATAAAAATCCCCAAAAAGCCAAGGGCTTGAGTAGATTCATTCAGTGCAACAAAGCAGGAATCCTGAGGTGAAACCCATGCAGAATTCCAGGGATTTCACCTCTGAGATGCATCCCAGGGCAGGATACTTGAGTCACAGTGTGGGACTCAGGAAGAAAGGAAAGGGGAAAACGCTGTAATGAGTTCTGAGAGGAAGAGCCTGCTGGAACTGATGGGTTTTAAAGCACTTCCAGAAGTCAGCCTTGTTTGCAGGTTGGATAAGAACCACAAATTGAATCAGCGCTCACTTTGTTAGAGCAGCACAGCCGCAGAATTCCAAGGAAATAAAAGGGCCTTTATGAATATAAATATATAAATTTACAAAGCCCTCAGCCTGCCTTGCACGGCAGCCTCACATTTGCATTTCACAGCATAAACGTCCTTTGATTCCCCAAAAAACACCCCCTGGAGCTCGGGGCAAGGCTTCAGATGGAGCCAGAGGAAAACCACTCACAAACAAATAAACAAACAAACAAACAAACCCCAACCCAACTGAGCCAGCAAAGTGCCAATCCCATCCCAACTTCCCTTCAGGAACGGCCTCGGAGATCCCTGGATAGGGGAAAGGAGGATACTGTCTCCTTTTAGCAGGAATGGCTGGGATGGGGATAGGGAAAACTCCACAGCCAACCATCCCAAAAGCCCAGGGCTCCTCACTCCAAGGTTCCTCCTGAGGAATTCCAGCTCCACGTGGGCAGCAGAGCTCGGAAAGGAGCAGCAAACTGGGGAAGAGCCTCACCTGGAAGGTCAGTGCCTCCACATTCCCTCCCAGCCGTGGGATCCCACGGGATTCTCCTGGAGATCTCTCCCAGACCCCTCTCCAGGCCGGTGGCAGAGGCACCTCTGCTCCAGCAGCAGCTCCCAGGGCCGTGGCTCCATCCCCGTTTATCCCGGCACCCCCGTGACGTGAGCCGGGATCATCCGGAAGCTCCGGCCCCTGGGATCGCTCCCTCCTGCCCACTCACCCTCGCAGGGCAGCACAGGGAACCTCCAGCCACATCTGCCGGAAGATGGAGCGTTCCTGGGTGGTCCTGGAGGGAGCCCCAGCCCCTGACAGCATCTCCCAGCTCGCCCACTTCCCACCCCGGCCCCCACCCACGTCCTGAACTTCCAGCACGTCCCGGAGTTGGCGGGGCCCTCGTGAGCTGTGGCATCCTACAAACGCTGCTCCCGGCTCTGCCATTCCCAAAGGAACAGGCCCAGAGGAGTTTCACGTCCCCTTCTGCTGCTGGAAGGTTGTGCCAGGAGGGATGAGGAGAAGGAAGGACAAGGCTGGCACAGTTTGGCTGCTCCTTCCCAGCTTTCCTGAGCTGTGTCGTCCTACAAACTCTCCCTGGCTGCTCCCAGCTCTGCCATTCCCAAAGGAACACTTCCAGCGTGGAGAGAGGGAATTTCCACTTCTGTCTGCTGGCAGGTTGTGCCAGGAGGGATGAGGAGCAGGAAGGACAAGGCTGGCACAGCTGCTGCTCCATCCCAGCTTTCCTGAGCTCCGTGATAAATCCCGAGGTTTATCCCGACTCATCCCAGCCCTCAGAGCCCTCTGACAGCCCGGGAGGCACCAGGAAATGCCTCATTTTCACTCGTGTGAGGGAAACTCCCAGTAAAGCTGCAATCCCAGCAGCTCCATCACCTCCCTGGCTGCTCTGAGCTCTGCCATTCCCAAAGGAACACTTCCAGCGTGGAGAGAGGGAATTTCCACTTCTGTCTGCTGGCAGGCTGTGCCAGGAGGGATGAGGAGAAGGAAGGACAAGGCTGGCACAGCTGCTCCTCCTTCCCAGTTTTCCTGAGGCTCTGGGCGCTCAGAGCTGTTGGGGCAGCAGCTCCAGGTGCTGCAATCCCTGAAATCCAAATCCAAACGTGGATCAACAACAGACCGGGGAGCTGGGAGATGACAAGTTTGTCAGGAAATGGATACTCTGGGTGTGACACCATCCTGGTTATCCTCCCCTTTCCCAGCCTAAAAATCCTCATGCCGTGCGTTATCCTTGCAGGCAGCAGGCACAGGAGCACTGCCAGCCCCGGGAGCTGCACAGGGAAGGTCACAATTCCTCCTCTGGAATCATCTCCCTGCCTGCCCACATTCCTTCCCCACACCTGGATGCTCACATCCAGGAATTCCCCATCCCTGCAAGAGCTCAAGGGACGGGGCTTGGAGCAGCCTGGAACAACCCTGGAACAACCCAATCCATGGCTTGGAACTGGAGCAGCTTTAACGCCCCTTCCCACCCAATCCAGCCTGGGATCCCACACTGGGATCTCACCTCCCATCCCGGCCCTGGTGAAACCCAAGATGAACAGACCAAGCAACTCCACCCCCTAAACATTAAAAAAAAAACCCAAAAAAAACAAAAAGGAAATTTGGGGATTTTCCCCCCTCCCTCTTTAATTTCTCCGCGGATCCGTAACCACAAAGCAAACAACCTCCATCTGCAGGGCCACGTTCTCCTGCAGGAAGGAGAGGGGGTGTGGAAAAGCTCTGGGGAGAGGGCTCAGCTGCCGAGCAGGATGTTCTGAGGAGAGACAACGGAACCAGGGCTGCTGGGAACAAGCCAGGTGGGCTTTTCCTTCCCTTCTCCCCTCGTTTTTTTCCTCTTTGTGAGCCCCAATATTTGTTACGGGGCCAGCGCATCCCACAGCCCATCCTGCCAGCAGAATTCCCACCTTGGACTCTCCCTGCTGACAGGGGGATGCACCTGCATTTTAGGGAAAGCATTTTGGGAATGCTGAACAACGTGGCCAGGGTTGTAAAGAGTTGGGAGATCCAGATTCCACCTCCTGGCTGTAACCAGGAGAGCATTTTTCCTCCTGGTGCAATTCCCCTTCCACTGCTCCCCGCAGGAAGGTGAGGAAAGCAAAGAGGAGGGATCCCGAGGTTTATCCCGAGGTTTATCCCGAGGTTTATCCCTCAGAGCCCAGGAAATGCCCCATTTTCACACGTGTGAGGAACACTCCCAGTAAAGCTGCAATCCCAGCAGCTCCATCATCATCATCACCTTCACTCTGCCTTTTCCCTACTGACTCCAGTTAGGCTGAATGTTCCCCGAGCAATAAAGAGCAGGAAATTGGAATTTCAGCAGGATTTTCAGACACTGGGAATGCCCAGGTCACAAACTGCCTCTCCCCTGGTGGGAGCTAAACTTTGAGAGCTCCACTGAAGGGATTTTTCCCGTTTCCCTTGAACTCCGAGCGCTGAAATCCAGCGGGGGCGCACGGGAGGAATCTCATTTCACTTCACACAAAGGCATTAATGACATTCCCATCCCAAGGAAGCCCTTCCAAACCCTATATTCCAACAGCTGTTTGCCTCCACAATGAGCTCAGAGCAGCTCAAACGTTCATTTGCAGCAGCTGGAAATTTGGCAGGGCGGGAGGGGAACATCTGAGCGCTGCGGACACCGTATGGATGTGCCGGAGGAGAGCGGGATGAGGGCAGGGCCCTGCTCCAAAAATCACCTCCAACACCCTCCCCGGGGCAGAAATTTGGTGTCACACGACCCCTCTGGATCCTAAAATCCTCTGCCACGATATTTAAGGAAGCCCAATCCTGGCAGGTCCATCTCTGTTCCCTCCCAGTGTCACCACCAGCCTTGGCTCCAAGGGCTCGGCGTCGCTCTGGAAAAGTTTAACCTCCACGGGATTTGCAGATTCCAGCCAAATGCAAAGAGATCAAAGTCCAGGCTCTTTTTATGACCTCACCTCCACAGAATCAGGGAATGGTTTGGGTTGGAAGGGAAGGAAGCTCAGCTCATTCCAACCCCCTGCCAGGAGGAGCAGGGACACCTTCCACCGTTCACTTCTTCACTTAAAGCGTTACAACTTGTTCAAAAAATACTGAATTATCCTTAAAAAAAACCAAAAAAAACACAAGAAGAAAAAGCTCTTCACGCACAAAGACGTTTGGCACCTGGGAAAATGTGTTTTCCAAGTGAATCCAGTGGAAAGAGCCAAATTCAAAGCCAATCTGAAAGGATCTGTGAAAGGGACAGGACAAAGATTTACACTGAACACTGATTTATGTTCCTCAGTGATTGATAAATTAAATTATTTGGTACCCAGCACATTTTCATTACCCAGGATTCCTAATAATCCTCACGCTGCTGAGTTTAACAATTCCCATTTTCCTTGCAAAGGTTCCCTCCAGATCCCAAAAGAGAAATTTGGAGGCTTCATTCACCACACGATTAAACCAAAGCTGAGCACAAAGCACAGATTACCTTTCCTCCCTGATTCTCCCCGTTCCACACAGAAAACCCTTCCCTGAAAATCCATTTGCAGGGATTCTGGCCACGACAGGAGGAAGGGGAGAGATCCTGGGCTATTTTTAGGCAGAATTTTGGGATATTTTGGATGCCCCCACCAGGAAGGCGACGAGACCATCCCAGCCCTCGCAGCTGGGCTTGCACTGCAAACCCTTCCCCAGCACATCTGGCCAGATGTGCCCCCTCCCTGCTCCCAGCAGCAGGCACAGATGGAATTCTGCACTGGATCCAGATTTAGATCACGGCAAAAAGAGCTAAAAACTCAACAGGGGCCAACCCCTGCCAGGCTCTGAGCCCCACCAACCCAGCACCAACCTGGGCTCTGCCCTGGCTCTTCTCCACAGAATCCGTGGGGAAAATCCCATTCCTGCGCCCAGGAACGGCTTTTGGAGGTGCCATGAAACCAGTTTGATTGAAAACACACGGATCAAGGAGCCATTTGTTCACTGCTGAGCTCTTCCCACCTTTTCTGGGTTGTGATCCTCCCGAAAGGTTTGGGAGCTCAGCACAAACGGATCAGCTGGGAGAAGGGAGCAGCAGCTCCTCTCCCTGCTTGGTTCCTTGTGAAATGCTTTTTTTTTTTTTTTCCCCCTGCTCAAAACTCCTCATTTTTCTTTGGCCACAGCTCCTTGGGATGAGCAGGGAGCTCAGGAGAGGGACCCACGCCCTGAAAATCTTTTATCGCCAACATTTCAACTCCAGGCATTTTTTGGAGGTGAGAAAACCCCGCTGAACTTGGGAGCGTGGAAACTTCTCCCCCTCTCTAGGAATCCAGGAGAAGAGCTTTCCTGGGGAGCATTATCCAGGCTGGAATCCAAGGAGCAGGTTTGGGATGGAGGTGTCTGCAATATCCCGTGGCATTCCCAGTTTTGTGGGAGCACAGCCACGGCCTGGGGGCTGTGCTCCGACCTCAGGGGTATCCAGGGGTTTTGTGGATGTGCTCCAGAGCTCTGGGTTTCCTGGAGGATGATCCAGCTTCCCTTTGAGCCTGTCAGTCCTGATCCCACGTGCTCCCAACCACACAGGGCCGAGCAGCACAAAGATTTCCCAGAGAAAAGGCGGAGCCGTGGCCGTGCCAAGGATTTGGGGGAAGCACAGGGAAGTGCAGCACAATTTATCCAGGGGAAAAAAAACCACCCAAAACCAGCTCCTGGGTCCTGTGGGCAAATCCCAGCGTGGCCACAAGTGGTGGGAATTTGAATTACCGGGGAAAGGTCCCGTTACAACCCGTGGAGGTCTGACAGGAGCTACAGGAGCAGACATTTTACTGCCTTCCTGTGGAATTCCAGGTGGGAAGAGCTCTCAGGAGGTCTGGAGGAAAGAGAGATCCTGCTGCAGCCCTGACCCAGAGCTGGAGCAGTTTCGGGGCTCTATGGAAAGAAATCAGATCCCTCTTCCAGCATCCAGCCATTGCTGGTGGGAATTTGCTCCACAAGACAAAAGCTGAGCCTGCTCCAAATTTAGGCAGCTCAGGCAAAAACTTGGATTATTCATTCAGTGGTGATGGGGAGAAAACACACTCAAATTCCCAACAAACAACATCCAGCTCCAGGTGAAGGGAAGATGGAGGGAATAAAATTCCAAGATTTGATAATGTTTTGATAGGAGGGTTTATGGATGCCTTCAGGAGGAGCAAACAGTTTCAAACAATATTTCACTGAAAAATTGGTTTGTTTTTCTTGTCAAAATTAATTAAAGGTTGATGGGAGGAATTTCACCCCTCCCATTCTTCACGGAATTACAGCCAAAGTTTAATAATTTACATTTCTGGCATGAAAATAAAAATTGCCCCTTTCCCAATAATCTTTTGGACAGACACCACATCAGTTTCCTCGAGTGCACTGTTGTTCCCTCCAGGGAGAATCAGGGAATGCTTTGGGTTGGAAAGGATCAGCCCATCCCATCCCTGGGACACCTTCCACCAGCCCAGGCTGCTCCCAGACTCATCCAACCTGGCCTTGGACACTTCCAGGACTGGGGCAGCCACAGCTTCTCTGTCGCTGTGGATTCCACCTTTTTTTTCCCTAAAATCAGGACTGTTTCCAAGGAAGACAATTCCTTTTTCCATCTTTTTGCACCCCTCACCCCATGCCCAGCCAGCAGCTGGAAAATCCGGCTCCCAAGAACCCAGGATTCACCAGGAGCTTCCCACAAGGATTTTTTTTTTTGTGCTCAGAGGATGCATTCAGGGTCATTAAAACCCTAAATGTGATTTGGAAAAGGTCCTGTTTCTAATCAGAGATAGGGAATAGAGAGGATGCAATTGGAAAAGGATGGAGCTGCAGCCAGAGGGAAATAAAAGCTGGAGAAGTGACAGCGAGGCTCTTTCAGGACTTCTCCAAGCTGGTTTCATCCTTTGGCCGTTCTGGAAAAGGACAAGGATTCTGTGTAAAGGGAAAAAGAAGGAAAAACAAAAGGGAAGGGGGAAGGTTTGCTGCTGCAGGGTGGGATGATGTCATTCCAGCTCCTGCTTTCCTTGGGCTGGACACGTGGATCAGCAGGGCCAGGGGAGAACCTGGATGGGTAAAGAGTGGAAAAAAAGCCAATTTCCAGTTCCAAAGTGTCCCTTTGATCATCCCTGGGAGGGTGGGGAGGCCCTGGAGCGGATTTGCTGTGGCTGCTCCATCCCAAGGCCGGCCTGCGACAGGGGAAGGTGCTGGGATTGGAGCTGGATGCGCTTAAAGGTCCTTTCCCACCCAAACCATTCCATGATCTTGGTGCTTTCATGCACCCAACCCTGGTGGGGACGAATCAGCAGATCCATCTTTTCCAGGGGAAAAACTGAGCCAGAAAAAGAGCTCAGACCCAAAGGCAAAATCTGAACAAATCCTCCGAGGGTTTCCCGAGGGTTCATCCCATAGAAGGAATTCTTCTGGAGCTGGATCCACGCTCTGGATCCCACACTTCCTTAAGGAAATGTTTGCTCCTCCCCTTTCCCCTGCCCAGAGCTGCTGGGGATGGTTTGGGGGCTGGAATCAGGGGCTGAAATCCTGCTGGGAATCCGCCAGGTGGGATTTGCTGGCTGTTTAATTCCCTGGAGCCTGGGTCAGGAATATCCATGCTCCAATTAATCTGAGGAGTCAGGAGCACTCAAATACCCTCTCCCTAAGGCAGGAATCACCTCAGGGCAGGATCCCTGGGGAAGGTGACTCGGCAGAGCAGGAATTCGGGGTTTTTCCAGCCTTTGGTAGCTGGGAATGGCATTTGGAGCTAACGGCCCAACCCACACCAGTAAATCCAGGGATGTTGGGCAGGTGCCAGGAAAGGGCCACCAAGGCTGGGATCCCTCCCCAGCCAGTCCTGAGGGAGCCCAGGAGCTGCAGGATCAGGGAATTCCTCCAGGGATCCAGCTCACCTCCAAAGGCCCCTCGGGCATCTCCCACCTCCTGTCCCTGTGGGCTCCAGGGAGCCACAGCTGGGGCTGCACGCAGCTGCTGAGCACATCTGGGAGCCCAGGCAGCAGCACAACAGCTGCAAACAGCTGGATGGGGATAGAAATGCCACCCTGGGAGCCCTCCGGGGACGTGCAGAATGCAAACAAAACCCCAAACCATCCCGCCTGCTGCAGCTCCCAGACAAAACACGGCCCAGGCAGAGGCTGCCCCTTCCCAGGCAGACACAGCCAGGGACACTTCAGCTCCCTGTTGGCTTCTCCCAGGTAAATCCAGGTGGGTTTGCCCAGAGGAGCTGGCAGAAATTGGAGCAAGCAGCAGCAGACCTCAAAGAACGGGAGGATTCTCCTGCGTCCCCAAATCTGCGGAGATGCCAACTGGCAGAAAACAGGGAGGGAACAGAATATTCCCAAGAAAGCTCCAGATTTCCCCCATTCAAAGAGCCAGGAGAAGGGGGACAGCTCAAACCTCTGCCCTAAATCAGGGTGAGAGGGGAAGAAATCTGGGATTCCAGAAGGAGAATTTTACTGTGACCACGCAGTAAAAGGAAAACAAAAACAGCAACAGGGAAAGCCGACTTCTGTTCCCTCGCTTTTTCCTTGTTTTAACCTTTTGCTCAGGGATATCTGTACAAAGTGCACCAGATGTGAAGTTCATATCATTTATATCACTCCCTGAGGAATGTGGTCCCCAGTGAATTCTCCCACGTGGCTCAGGTGAGGCTTTCACCTGAGGATTTTGGGGATCCACAGCTGCCAAGGCCAAAAACAAGGAAGAAAAGGAGAGGATGAGGACAGCAGAGGTGCCACAAAACCTTGAAATTCCAGCAAACCCTCGAGGAGAAAAGGAAAATGCAATGAAGTGCTCTGCTGTTATCACAGGAAGGAGAGAACAGACACCAAGACATACCAGAAATCCATTAAACTTCAGAAAAACCAGTTATTTTTATCCTCCACGGAAAGAAAAAGCCACCCTGAGCCTCAGGATACTTTAGGATAAAAGCCCTTCCAGGACTGATGGAAAACTCATTTATTAATGAATGAATGAGAACTCATTTATTAATTATTCTTTGCATGGCTAAGGAGAATCAGCTGGAGCTGCAGCACCAGAGAGGGAAACTGAACTCCCAGAAGGTCCCAGATCCTGGAGAAAGGAATGAGGGAAGAAGTGCCACGATTCCAGCTGAAATCCCTGGGAGGACACCAGGGAGAAGGGACAGGCAGATTTTCCCAACCCCCCCAGGAATCAGCTGCCCAAACCCTGCAGCTTTTTGGGACCCTGGGCACAAGAGGTGGAGGCAGCCAAAAGCAAACTCAGGTTTGGATCCCAAACAGGTCTGGGGTTTGTCAGCATTCCCTGGGATCCAGCCCTGGGAAGGGGTCACAGGCCTGTGGGAAGCTCAGGAGAAGGAGAGCTGAATCCAGGGAATGCCTTTAGCAAATCCCCCTTTCACACAGGAACTCTGCTCCAGCCCCACAGCACGGCCAGGCAGCTCCAAACAACTTCCACTGGGGCAGCAGCTGCTCTGGGAATGAGCTGGAAACAGCCCCAGGCCCAGGGAAAAGAGTTCCAGAGCTTTCCTGGGAGCCTGGGCCCCACCCCGAGCTCACGGCCTGGGATTTGCTGAGGAAGCTGCTGTGGGAAAAGGGGATTTCACTCAAAAACCTCCAAGAACCCTCTCTGTAGAAACCCTTGCAGACAGATTTCCATGGATAAAATAAAGATAAGATTCCCCTTGGCTTCTCAGCCATGCTCATGACTTCCCTCGAGCTGCAATTCCCCCAATCCATTTATTCCCAGCTGCAAGCCCCTGCTTCCCATTCTGCTCCAAGCAGCCTCCACCACCAGGTTCTGATATTCCCTAAGAATCAGACATTTGCTGTCAGGGACACTGGGATTGGAATTTACAGACACCAGATAGGAGCCTTGTACAAGGATGGGTCCTTCCTGCAGCTGCAGGGATACCAGAACTGGAAGGAAAGTCCTGGAAAATCGTGGGGTTGGATACCCTGATCCAGAATCTGGGATTCTGCCTCCTCCTCCTCCTCTCCTTCACCTCATTTGATCTTTCCTCTGGTTCTTGTTCTGCCTGGGCAGCACAGTGGGGCTGACAGATCCCAGCCCCAGGCTCCAGGCACTTCCCTGATTGCACCAAGTGACTCTCCTGATAACACAGGGCTCATCCCAGAGCTCCAGAGGAAGCTTCCCCCCATTCATCTCCTGGGCAGTTTTCCTCCTCCATCTCCTCCCTTTCCCCTCCAGTATCCAACTGCTGCAGCCCTGGAGTTCCCTGGAAGCCTCACACCAAGATGCACAGCTCAAGATAAAAGTTTCTTCCTAAGAAGCTTCCAATGTTCACATGAAAATCCCTTTTTGGCTAAAAAAACCCCCTTTGGGCTCGGCCTCAGCTCCTGAGGGACTGAGATCCGTGGAAAAGCTGGAGGAAGTTGGACAAGGCTGCACCAGGAGCAGACGAAAACCAGAACCAGCTCCTCAGACTCCCCCTGCTCCCAAAAACTTGGGAATTAAATGGACTTTCCAACCCCCCCCTGCACTCCACACGTTTGCATCTTGTTCTGCTCCTCTCTAATTCTGTGGGCTCCCTTTGGCTGCAGTTTCACTCCTCTGTGACAAAGTCAGGTACAACATCAGTTCTCTTCCCACTTTTTTGAAGCTTTTCCTGCCAGATTCCAACAGCTCTGACCATGGCTGAATCCTGATTTCCATTTATTCCCAGCTGCAACCCCCTGCTTCCCATTCTGCTCCAAGCAGCCTCCACCACCAGGTTCTGATATTCCCTAAGAATCAGACATTTGCTGTCAGGGACACTGGGATTGGAATTTACAGACACCAGACAGGAGTCTTTCCACAAGAAAGAGAATGGAATTATCCCTCTTCATCCTACAGCTGCTCATGTGCCAGAGCCCTGGGCCACTCTTCCATCAGGAATTCACAGCAGCGTGCACAACCCTGGTGTTCCTGAACGTTCCCTTGGATTTCACAGTGCAGAATCAGCCCCTGGGAACTGCTGGCTGCAGGGAATTCAGCAGGACACAGGGATCTTGCTCTGACAGGGGGATCCTCTGTGAGCTCCTGAGCAAGTCCATCTTCCCTCTCTCCTGCTCCCTGGAGTATCTGGCTGCTTGTTCTGCTCAGGGATCTTGCTCTGACAGAGTGTTCCCTCACGGATCCCAGCACCAGGAGCAGCCTGCAGAGCTCAGCTCCATCATTTGATGTTCTCACAACCTCTGGATTCCTTCAGGATCTCCCTTGTTCCAACAGAAAACAAGAATGGATGGAATGAGGGAAGGGGGACAGCCAGCCCCAGCTCCAGGTGCAGCCTACCCCAAACCCTTCCCAGCCAGCTGAGCTCCCCTTTGGGCATCTGCTGAAATCCCAAAAAAGCTCAGGAGCCATCAGGTGGTCACGAGACGCGGAGCTGCTGTCAGGAAATTTCTCCACCGTGGTTTGAGGTTCTGCCTTCCAGCCTTATTTTCCTCAAGCTCCCTTTTCTTTCCTTGAAAATAATCCCTTCGCTCAGATTCTTGTGGTGCAAAGCTTCCAGTAAGTTCCAGCCTGGAATCCAGGCAGGGGGATGGATTATCTGCCTGCAGTAGGACACCTCACTCCGAGCAGCCTAATAACATAAAAATGATATATTTGAAGTGCTGCTCCCTCAATAATACCTTTAAATGGACTCCATTTATTTGAGCATTATAAATAAAAGTGCTGGCACACGTGGAAGTTTCTCTTGGAAAAGGGGAACAATGAACTCTCCAGCTCCTTCAGCCTCTCCGAGCTCTGGTTGCCAACCTCGGAACTGCAACTCTCCAAGTGACTTTAATAAGCAAAATATTCCATTTTCCATGTATTGTTGCTCTTCAGAATGGATCCAGTTCTGGGGAGGGACGAGGAAAAGCTGAGGATTTTCTGCAGAGCAGAACCAAAACTCATCCAAAGCTCGTCAGGGGCTGTGACCATCACTTGGGACACTGGCTTCATCCTCGTCCAGGAAAAGAGGACCAGCTCCACGCTCGTCTCCAGCAGCTTCCAGGTGCCTCCTGCTGCTGGAGCTCCGGTCCCTCTTAATGCTGTGCAAGAAGCCAAGAGATTATTCCAAGCTCCAAGTGCCCAGAGTCTGGAAAACTGCAAATCCACACCCAAACCTTGGTACTTCCAGCTCACCTTTCCACGGGAGAGGTTGGAATAGCCCCAAAAAGATCCTCATCCCTGGCGTTTTCCAGAGTCCCGTGAACGCTTTCTCCACTTTTTTGGTTTTAATAATTCCAGCATCAACTGGAAGCTCCGGGGGATTTTTCCACATGTTCTGACACATTGCCTCCATCCCCAGGATGCAGGGCTGCTCCTGGAGGGATGGCTCGTGTGGTGCTGACAGTTCTGAGCACCTCACTCTGCAGGAAAGAAGAGCTAAAAGCCTTTCCCTGGATAAAAAAAAAAGAAAGGGAACTTGGGGAGCTGGAGCTGCTCCGAGGGGGAAACGAGGCAGCGCCAGCAGCACCTGTGGGCACGGAGGGCTGGGAACACAAAAACTTGTTTAAACCATGATCCCAAACCCTCTGGAAGCAGGTTGGCCCTCTGGATAAGCGGTTGTGCTGCTCCCAATGACTTCATCCCGAAGAAGGGTGGCCGTGGGGCTTGGGGGGGCTGGATCCTCTCCAGTATTCCCTGGCTCCATCCCCTCCATTATCTCCAGCCGTGCTCGGAGCTCGTCCCGCCGCTCCGGAGATTCCCCAGGCGCCGCCTTCCACGCGAGGGGTTCCTCCCTTGCCAGAAGAGCTCTGCACGGCCCTGACCTCCCCGTTCTGGCAGCGCCGCTTCCCGTGGAACGCGCGGCTGCTTTCGCGTCCAACTGGGATCGCTCGGGGCCTTTGGGATCGCTGCGGCTCCGGCCCAGCTGCGGGGCCCGGGAGCCAGGCACGGGTCAGCCCCGGGGCCTGGACGCGGCCACCGGCGCTCCCCGGGACGGGGACGGCCAGCGGAGCAGCTGAGGGGCGGGAGCAGCTCCGCCAAGGGCTCCCCACCCCGTTCCCTTCTCCTCTCCCCGAGGATCCCGCGCTCTTCCAGGAGGGTGTGGCGGGATTACGCCATGGAACGGGACGCCATAAAACGTGGGAGCTCCGGGGCTGAGCCCAGCGAGGGCCAGGGAAGGATGCCCTGGGATGGAGCTCTTCCAGCGTGTGTCCTCCAACGGGCCTGGCCCAGGTGGGACTGCCCACACCACACCTTCCAGAGCTTCCTCCGGCCGGGACGGGCTCCCAAAGGGTCCCACAGCAGCTGGATCCAAGGTCCTGGATGATGGGACACAGAGCACGCCCAGCACTGAAGGAGTCGTGGGATGGTTTGGACAGGGACATTAAAGTCCATCCCATTCCAGGGACACCTTCCACTATCTCAGGCTGCTCCAAGCCCTGTCCAGCCTGGCCTTGGACACTCCCAGGGATGCAGGGGCAGCCACACTTCCTTTGGGAACCTTGGAGAGACTTCCTTTGGGTCTCCCCACCCTCACAGGAAAGGATTCCTCCCAAAAATCCCAAGCGCTCCATTTCACTTCATACCCCAACTATGTGCTTGCACTCATTAAGAAGGTGAGTAAATCCTTTTAATTAAGACTGGAATTAATTTAGCACGCCCCTGGAACGTCCCAAATCCCTGCTGTAACACTTCACTCTGAAAATACACCCCAACTCAAGAAGTTCCTCCTCATTTTTAGGCCTTTTCCTCCCTCACAGCCACACAGGGAGAGCAGCAGATTCCACTTCCCACTGAGGGCGAGTCCCAGCTGCTCCATCTGAGCCAGCCCTCCCTGCAAATGCATCCTGATCCTATCAATCCTCGCTAAACTTCTGGAATGGCTCTTGTTTATAAAGGCAAGACCTACAGCAGGACACTCAAAATATTTCCTATCAGGCTACGCTGCAGTACCTTCCTGACTGGCACGTTCGGAAAGCCTTGGAATCCATCCGGCTGGGATCAGCCCTGGCCTGGCCACGGGAATTCGTGTGTAAAGCCAGCGGTGATAAGAGAAGGAAGTCGGGATGGTGAAAAGATGAGATCCTCATGAAAGCCACTGGCATTGTCCAGACACGAGAAAAACCTCCCAGTGGGAGCCGTATCCTGTTGCAGACCTGCTGGATTTAACACTTCCCCGGAATCTCCTTGCACAAGCCCCGGGTTTTCCAGCAGAACAACTGTTAACGTCAAAGTTTAACCCAGAGGGCCTGGAAAAAACCCAAACGTGGCCAAATTCTGCTCTTCATTCCTCCCCAAGGGCAGAACTGGATACACTTGGATTGAGCAAGAGTCTTCCCAGACAAAAATGCAAGGAAATGGATTCGTCCTCGTCTTTACAGGGATCCTGAGGAATTTTAAGAGCCAAACTTGTGCCAACCGTGTCAAAGTGACAGAGCAAATCCTGGATTATGCAAGTTCACTTCTGAGTTTTCCAGAGGGTTTCCCAGCCGTTCTCATTCCCTGGGTGCCAAGAAGAGAGGAGGAACAGCTCCGAGCAGGGGGGACATCCCAACCAGAGCCCTCACCTCGGTCCCCTGCTGCTCCTGTAACCCAAACAGCTCTTCCCACAGAACTGCAACCCCAGGCCAGGCTCAGAGGACAAAACACTGCTCAGCTCCTCAAAGCACAACGTCAACCCTCGAGGCAAAGCCCAGCCTCAGCTCAGCCCAGCTCTGCACAAACCAAAACTCCAGCGCTAAAATCCCCAAGCACTGAATTAACAGAGACGTGGGACAAACTTCCACCTGTTCCAGTTTTCCCTAACTGGGAATCTTGGGTGCTGTGGAAGGCTCGAGGCTGAGCCTGAGGGAACTGGAGAGAGTTCACCCAGCACATCTCCTGTGGAATGGGACCAGGGGTGTCAGGAACCGGCCAGAGCAGGGAGCACAAAGGTCTGCAGGAGATTCCTTCTTTTGTCTTCAGAGCAGGAAAGTGCCCGAGGTCAGGACTGGAGGATTCCTGCTGGGGGCCCTGGCTCCTGATGGAATCAAGGAAGGCAGAAACAAACTGGGCTAAAGCTGGTGACAAAAGTGAAGGGAAAAGAATAAACTGGACCAAAGTTGGTGACAAAAGTGAAGGGAAAAAACACAAACTGGGCTAAAACTGGTGACAAAAGTGAGGGGAAAAACACATACTGGGCTAAAACTGATTACAGAAGTGAGGTAAATACAAAAAAACTGAGGAACCGTAATTTGGCGGTGACGTTACAGGGAAACATGAAAAAAAAATCCCAGTAGTGATGTCCGAGAGCCAGATTTGAGGAATTTATGAACGCTGCAACAGGTTGGAAGCTCTGCCTTCACCAGGGGACCATCCCCAGATTTTGAGGGGAGATGAAACCTCCCCAGAGTTTGCCCCAGCTTGAGGAGCAGCACCCCAGGGACGCGCCCCCGGCTCGGCAGAGCAGCACCATGAGGAGAGCTCAGCTCACGTGCAGAGCGACCTCAGACTTGGCTAAACCTCCTCCCCTAAACACACTCCAGACCTGCACGGCTCAAAGGGACCCAGCCTCGCCTGAAAGCTCCAGACCTCCAGGAAAATCAATGGAAAAATGTTACAGCTCACATGCGAGCGGGGTCAAGGGCAGAGCGTGCGGGGAGCATGTCGAGATGTACGTTCAGGAAAACAAACGTGCGCGTTCGGCTTGGAAGGGGCTGGCTCATCCCTGAGGGAATCATCTCCTCCGCCCCATCCCACGGCAGGGAGGGAGTTGGGGGGATCGTTATCGTCCACGTGTGGGCCAGGAAAACCCAAGTCATCCCTTCGCCCTTTCCAACACCTTTCTGTCCGTGCTGGAGGCGAAGCCGTGCGTGGATCCAGCCCGGGATCCATCTCTCCTGGCAGGGAAGGGAAGGGGAGAAGTGAGTGGCTCAGGAATGTGCAGCCTGCTGTGCCATCTGCTCCTGGCACGGGCCCGGTGGAAAAGGCACGGCCCTGTGCCAGCCCGCCCTGCTCGGAGGCCCTCAGGACTATATTTAGGATTTTTGAGAAGGAGAAGGGTGTTTTTGGTTGTTACCAGGACAAAAACATGTGATTCAATCGGCAACAGCTCGGTTCCACCGGATCATGTGAGTCCTGGTAACAGCCATACATCTGCCAACTTCCCCAGACTTTGGGAGTTTTATTTTTCCTATTTTTCGCTCTCTCCTCAGCAAAGACAGGGGCTCGCTGCACGCTGCAGTCTGGACCCACCGTGTCCCGTCCAGATCAGAGCAAAACAGCTCGGGATTGGGAAATGCACAGCGTGATTTAACCCATAAATCCAGGATTTCACTGGCACAGCTGCTCCCGGGGAACATCACGCCAGACATCAGCGAGGAAAGGCTTTGCTGGCACTGCGAGAGCCCATCATGTGGCTCGGCTAATTAAAAACTGACCCGGGCCATCATCATTAAATGTTGTAATCACGAGCCTGCAAGTGATTAGATGGAGAAACAACACCCCCCTGTCCTCGTTCCCAGGGTCCAGCAGCTGACTAAGCCCAACTCAAGGCCCTCAATCCTTTTTATAAACAGCAGAGCTCAGCTGTTGTCAGGGATGAGGACACCCAGGAATTTTGACCAGCCAGCATTTCCCTCTTGCTCCACAACCAGATTTTTGCCAGACGTTGAGGAGTCAGCGTCGACTCCAAGCCCTCTGCTTCCCCATCCCACCAAGGATGGGAGGGCAGCCAGGGAATCCAGCCCAACACACCCCAAGCACTGCCAGAAAGGTGACTGAGGGGGACACGACACCATCAGCTACCAGGGGATGAATCCCAGCCTTGGCATCAATCCCTGACAGGTACACGGAGACAGAGAAATTGATTTTCAGCCCTCTGGGAACTTTGCACTCCCCCTTAGGGTAACCTTGGGATGTTGTGGGCTCAGCAGAAGAGCAGCAAAGTTAATTAAGGGCAGATGAAAGATGATGGAAGCAGAGAATGGATAAGGGGAGGGTGGATAAGAGGCAGGATTTTCCTTGGAGGATGGAGAGGGGAGGTCGCAGTGAGGCTCCTCAGGGTTCTTCAGCCCCCAAAGCCCCAAAACCCTGGATCACAG
Organism: Hylia prasina; assembly: GCA_013397195.1. NCBI lineage: Eukaryota > Metazoa > Chordata > Aves > Passeriformes > Sylviidae > Hylia > Hylia prasina. Next base: position 21,149 of record VYXD01012302.1, on the reverse strand, counting down.
AAGGAATTAAAAGGGTAATTTTCCTGAAATTACCTGGATAAACCAGAGGTACCACAGATCTCTCAGAAAGGATCTTCAGCTGTGCACCACCAGCACCTCTGCCACCACAGGGAGAGGAAGAAACTCTCCAAAATCATGGCAGCAAACAAAAACCCCAAATCGTTTCTGCCCAGTTATAAATCCCCATGTCTATCTGGAGTCACGGGAATCATTAATGTTGGAAAAGACCTCTCAGAACATCAAACCCAACCTGGCAGCACCACGTTCACCACTAAAACATTCCCATTCCAATTCCCTTGGGATTGCTACTCCCAGATGTTGTTTAGTTGGGATTTTTTTGTTGGGTTTTTTTTGCTGTTGTTTGGCATTTCATTTTCGCAGTTTTTGGGTTTTGGAGGGTTTTGTAACCACATTTAGGTCTTACCTCAGTGGGAAGCTGTGGAACTCACTGTCCCAGCCTGATCCTGCAACACCCCCGACATCTAACAACCCCCCTGTGGTGATTTTCCTCTTCAAGCACCTCCTTTGTTGTGTATTCTCAGAAAGAACCTGCAGACCACTGCAGCTCCTTTCTTCACCCTCCTCCTTCCAGCCACTCTAAAAACCCACTGTGGGCAAAACACCTCCAGAACACTCAACTGCTCCCCCTTTGCACTGCTCCCGCCTCTGGATTCCTGATTTTTCTGCCTCCTTGGTGGGAGGAATTCACTCCAATGAGAGGCAGCACTTGAGGCACAGGCACTGAGCCCATTTATATAATACAAGATATTTTCCATGTGTTTTGTCGGGCCCTTCACACTTCTGTTTGCTTTTTTTCCACCACTGCTGTGTGTGGTGCCAAAGGCTACATTGAGCAACCACTGAGGGCTTTAAGCACTTCTTCTCCATTAATATAATAAACTCAGAACAGGGGGGGGGGAAAAAAATTGGAGGAGCAGCTCCTTGGCATCTGGCAGGGAGGAGTTCAGCTCCCAGCAGCTTCTCCCAGTGCCACGTCCCAGCTGACAAGGAGCCAACACCAGAACCAAGTGGCCAAAGGGCTGCTGGTCCTTGGATGAAGCAGGACCACAAAGGAAGCACCACAAAACAGCCTGGAGTGGATTTATCCAGGATTTTCTGGGTGTAGGAAGGGTTTAAACACCGTGGGAAGGGTGTGCAGCGAGCTGGGCTCTGCACAGACCCCAAAAGGTGACCCAGGCCCTGCACAGGCCCCACAAGGTGACACTTTCCCAACCCTTCCAGCACCCAGAGGTTTCCCAAAGGGATGCACAGAACGAAGCCAGCTCCAAAGGCAAGGTTTCCTGGGGAATGCCTTTCCTGGGTATCCAGGCTGCAGCCCAGGATGCTGTCCCACATTTAGGGTTAGTCCCTTAGTGCCTTAGCTTGGGAATGTGCTGCTGAACCCAGAACTGGGATGCACCTTGGGTCAGGGATGTGGGATGAGCCAGGACCCAACCACTTGGATTTTGTCATCACTTCCCACCCTCCAGCCCCCCCACGTGTGGGGTCACACAAGAACCACCTGGACGCCTCCAGCAGGATTCCCTCGGGAGATCCAACATGTGAAACGGATTTTCTTAAACACTTCAGGAGCTCTGGAAGTGTTGTTCATGCCCACTTTTTTTCCAGGTCACTGGATATCCTGAGTGGGAAGGGATGTCAAGGCCAGCTCTGAAGTGAGGCCCTTGCAGGGACTGAACCTTGGTGTTGTTACCAGCACCACGCTCTGACCAGCAGAGCTGATCTCACTGAAGAATTCCAAGCTTATCCCTTGGTCATTCCAAGATTCCCTGGTGCTCCATGGGCTGAACCTCACTTACAGACCCACAGAGCACCCCAGGCAGCCCTGAACTCTGCACTACACGAGACTCAGCCCACAAAAAGAGACACAAAAATCAAGATTTACCCGTCCTTTTCACGCTCCCTCAGCCTCGAACGCCCCCAAACATCCTGGTTCCACAACATTCCATAAAGCTTTTCCCTCCAAAGCCAGAACTGTTACAAACCCCAGAGCAACAACCCAACCCATGCTCCCAGGGCAACTTCCAGAAGGTCCTGGAAGTGGTTTGGGTTGGAAAGGACCTTAAACCTCCCCTCATCCCAACCCCTGCTGAGGCTGAGCTTCCACGGACCAGGCTGGTCAAAAACGTGGAAATAAACATCACTGGGAGCTGCTGATCCACACAGGAACCATTTATCTGGGGGGAAAAAACCAACCAGCAAACGTCCAGCCCTTCAACAGCCGGGTTGTGAACAAGAATTTATAAATTTAACGCAGATTCTTGTTAAACTTTGGACAAATTTAGGCCCTGGAGGCTCCTATTAATCAGCACTAAAACCCTCCTCCCATTAAAGGGGGAAAATCCTCCATTCCAGGCTGTTTCCAGTTGTTCCTGGAACAAGGCAATATTTCTTGTTTTGGAGACCCCACCTCATATCTGTGATTTTTAATAAGATAAATTATGGACCTACGCAAGGTTAAAGGAAACACCCCTAGAATCCACAGGGACCAAAAAGCAGGGAAGAGGCCTCCAGACTGGCATTTTCCCTGGATAAGTTGTTCTCGTGTTCTTCCAGCTCTGATACACAAAGTAAGTGTGTGGAGAGACTTTTATCTTTGGAAAAAAAGTAACTTTGCTTTCTGATAACATCAAAAAAAAACCCAGAATGGGAAAAAAAATTGAGGAAAAAAACTGGACTACTACAAAAACCTGGAAAATAATTAATAAATTTTTCTGTGCTTTCATAATAACATTCACTTGGGTAACCATAAAAAGCGATTATTATGGTAATAAAAGGATGAATAATTTATTTTGAATCCCAGACAAACTGTTCCCTTCCAGAATTCTAAGATGACTCTGTGCATATGAAAATCATCTCTTAAATGTCTGTGCTCGCTGTAGCCGTGGGGCCAGGAAGGTCTTCCGTGGGTTTATAGGATTGATTTCCATTTCCAAAGGTTTTCTTAGGAGTTAAAATGGGAATATAAACCCGCTCACGTTGGAACCTCGCTGTGCAAGCTGCAACTCGTGTTCCCATTTGCTCAGCACAGTTTTGTCTGCTGCGCTCCCAAACACAGATTTGGGAAAGGGGATCCGTGTGCAACTCCCTCAAACTGGCATTTCCTCAACAGGCTGAGCCTGATATCCAAAATATTGCTCATAACTTTTGTTTGCAGCAGCATCCAGAGCTGAAAGGGGGGTTTGTATGGAATGTCAGCTGTCAGGAACAAGGGAAGACATCCAAATAAATCCAAATAATAAACCTGAAATCCAAGAGGGGAACTTTCCACCTCCCAGAGCTGAATACGCTGTGAACAAACCTCGGCGTTGGCGAAAAAATTCCCAACAAACCCACAGAACACTGGGATTTCTCCACAAACCCAGAATGTGGGACATTGGGAAGGAAAACCTCCCTGTGAGGGTGGGGAGAGGCTGGGATGGAATTCCCAGAGGATTCCCTGGAAGTCTCCCAGGCCAGGTTGGACGGGGCTTGGAGCAGCCTGGGATGGCACAAGGTGGAACTGGATGGCTTCAAGATCCCTTCCAACCCAAACCATTCCATGATTCCGTGGATAACCCAGCAGCTCCCAGCTCAGGGAACCAAACCCATCCCCTCTCCACACCTGCCCAGGGCAGGAGGCTCCACAGAAGCCCCGGGAAGGACGGAGCAGAACACCTGGAGCTGCTCCTGAAGCCAAGAGCCACAACTCGGGGTTCGAGACTTCCCAAAGCACCGACCGAAAAGAGCAGGAGCTCGTTCCCAATAAAGCTTTGGGCTTCCCAGCTGCTCCAAGTGCACACAACCTGGAATTAAACTCAGCTAATCCAAACCATGAATAGGAGCCATTCCTTGGATTTGATCTGCAACCCCCTCTGCTTCCACCCCCAGAGCTCAACGAGGGAGAAATAAACCCCCGAGAAAAAAGAGGAATTGTGTCAGCGTCCCGTGTAATCGGCCCTTAAATGAGTCCTCACACAAACCGTCATAAAACTCAGTTTACTGGACGTTGCAGAACGGGATTTCCCACCTTGATAATTAAAAGGATGTTGTAATAAAAGTCTTTAGTCCTCACGTGCTGCATGTTTGTTCCCATCTGATTTTTATCCGAGCAGGGGGATTATAAAGAACGTGGAATTGCCGGTGCAGGCACAAGGTCAGGGAGATAGTTCTGCTGCCACAAGAAATTTGGGTGAGGAATTCAGAGCTCTGAGGCCTCAGCAGCTGCTGGGCCAGCATGGAGCTCCACAGCCCAGTCCTGAGGCACCAGCTGAGCTTCCCAGGATGGAATATCCCAGATTTTGTACCTCCCTTGGTCGGGACAGTGGGATCAGTGCTGCCTTTCCACTTGGGAGTCAGCACCAAGCTCGGAGCAAAGACTTTTGTAACCAATTAACAGGAGGAGCAGAGGTGCAGCACCAGCCCTTCCCACCCTGCTGTGCCAATGCCCAGGATCTCCCAAGAGAAAAAACTGGAAGCTCCTTGACTCAAACTGAAAAACGTGCACATCAGGTCATTTTCCCTGACTTGAGCAGGAACAGAAGGAAAATTGCCTCCCAGAGATTTCCAGGATAAATCCCACACTCTGCCAGAGCAGCCTCTTGTTCTCTTAGCATCACCTTGGGGCACAGCACCAGCATTCCCAGGGAGTTTTCCTGGCCCATTTCCCCAAGCCAGCCGGGGTTCCAACCCCCCTCAGTGCCACTCTCTGGGAAAACCCTGCAGATTCCCTGGAGCTGGGCTGGATTCAGCTCCTCTGCAAGGCCACAGCTTCCACAGGACAGTTTGGGTTGGAGGGACCCAGCCCTTGGAATGGGAACTTCCATTGTTCCACTTGGCCAAAAATCCAAAAAAGGTTTTGTTGTCGGCCCCACCAGGCTGGGGCTGTGAGCTGTGGAACCTCCACGAGGCTCACTCTGGAATCTCCACCCTCACAGATCAGGAATTGTGCTGGAAGCAAAGCAGGACCAACCACAGGGAAGCGCCACCAATGACAGCCCAGATCCCACAGAAATCTGGGATAATTTGGGTTGGGACACTGAAGGTCATCTAGGCAAACCCTTGACAACAAGATCCTGAAGATGTTGGACAGGACCTGGCTCCAAGCTCCTCCACATGGACCACATCCCTGGTTTATGCAATTCCAGTCCCCTCCTGACTCCCCTTGGCTGGATCCAAACACGGGATATCTCAGCCCTTGGAGCGAGCGCAAAGGGAACCCGACTGCAGAATATAAATCCTTCATCCAAGCAAATCCCCCTTCCTAAAAATCATGCAAACACACCCAGCACGAGCAGGGCTGTTTATTTAACGTGCATTCCTCCCCCTCGGGACAGGCTCCATCCATCCCGCTGGAAAACATCCCCAAATCACAAAAAAAAAAAATCACTCCACTCTCCTGGAGCAGGGAGGAGGCACCAGCAAAGCAACGTTAGAGAGCACACCAGAAGTCTAAGTTTTAGCAGATTAATTATTTTTAAATACACCCCCCAAAATCAAGTTAATTCCCAGCACAGGTTCTGCTCCAATTCCAAAGAATATTAATTTGTAGGTCCGTTTATTATAGGACCAGCCTAAAGCTCTGCAGCATTTTTATTTCACGTGTGGGCCTGGAATGAAGTTGATTTCTCCGTGTTTACCCAGATATAAAAACACATATCCATGTCCACGGAGCAGATANCACCTTAAACCTCTGGCATGTGAGCTCAGCTGCTGCCAGACAGAGCAACCTCTGCCAGCTTCAGCACTAAAACGAAACAAAATAGAGCCTTCAGGCTGTTTCCCTAGTAGAATAATAATAATAAAAAAATCAATGTATTGGACTATAAAGTATAAAAAAAAGCTCATTCATTTACATAATTTAAAATCTCAGTCACAAAAACCTTTAGAGCCATCATGCCACAGAGAGGGGGGCGGGGGGAAATTACGAATAACAACCTGTGCAGACAGGTGATGCTG
>VYXD01012302.1:0-12900 GCA_013397195.1 Hylia prasina | reverse complement strand
CCCTGTGGCAGTGCTGGTCCTCGTGCTGTTCCCTGCGCATTGATTCTCCTGTTTTCCTCCTGGCTGCTCCTTGCGCGATCTGAGTTTGGTTCTCTCTGCAGGGATTTATCCAGGTGAAGTTCTCCAGCCTGGAGCTTCATCTGCTCACAGCAAACAGGTGTCAGGGAGCTGCTCCCAAGTCCCACAGGCTGAACCCTGCTGAAATCTGCTCCCTGTGCCACCCCAGCCCGGGGCTGGCTTTTGTCACCTGCATTTCTGCCACCTCCCCTGCCCCTCTGAGCCCCACATCCCCCCTGCTCCTGCGGCTCAGGGAGCAGCACAGGGAGTTTTTATTGTTATTATTTCTGACACCCTCAGCCCCTCCTGTCCAGCCCCGCTCCCAGCTCCTGTGGTTCTCCTGCAGCACGTGTTGACAGATGCCACATTCCTGCTGCTGCAGGGCTCCCGGGGAAGCACGGGCAGACTGCAGCAGCAGGAGGGCAGGAAATTGCTCTGTTTGGGATAAAAAGAAACGTCTGCACGTTCCCAATGTTCCCACTGAGGCACAGGGAGCTGGGTCCCCACATCTGATGTCCTGCCCCCCCAGAGCAGCTGATTTCCCTCCCATCCCTGTGAAAGCTTTTCAAATCCAGGAGCTAAGTGGTCAAAAAGTTTATCGGTCCAGTCATCCTGGCTGCTTTTTGGGGGTTTTTTTCCCCCCTCTTTCTGGGATGGATGTTATTTGGAATTGGGCATCCTGATCCCACTGTGGCAGCCTGGCACTGCCACCCTGGGGGCCACTGCTCTGCCATCCCTGTGGCCACAGCCAGCTCAGGAACCCCTCAGCCCCTTTTTGGGCTTTCAGAACATCCCCAGGAACCCCTCAGCCCCTTTTTGGGCTTTCAGAGCAGCCCCAAGACCCCCTCAGCCCCTTTTTGGGCTTTCAGAGCATCCCCAGGAACCCCTCAGCCCCTTTTTGGGCTTTCAGAGCATCCCCAGGAACCCCTCAGCCCCTTTTTGGGCTTTCAGAGCATCCCCAGGAACCCCTCAGCCCCTTTTTGGGCTTTCAGAGCATCCCCAGGAACCCCTCAGCCCCTTTTTGGGCTTTCAGAGCATCCCCAGGAACCCCTCAGCCCCTTTTTGGGCTTTCAGAGCATCCCCAGGAACCCCTCAGCCCCTTTTTGGGCTTTCAGAGCATCCCCAGGAACCCCTCAGCCCCTTTTTGGGCTTTCAGAGCATCCCCAGGAACCCCTCAGCCCCTTTTTGGGCTTTCAGAGCATCCCCAGGAACCCCTCAGCCCCTTTTTGGGCTTTCAGAGCATCCCCAGGAACCCCTCAGCCCCTTTTTGGGCTTTCAGAGCATCCCCAGGAACCCCTCAGCCCCTTTTTGGGCTTTCAGAGCATCCCCAGGAACCCCTCAGCCCCTTTTTGGGCTTTCAGAGCATCCCCAGGAACCCCTCAGCCCCTTTTTGGGCTTTCAGAGCATCCCCAGGAACCCCTCAGCCCCTTTTTGGGCTTTCAGAGCATCCCCAGGAACCCCTCAGCCCCTTTTTGGGCTTTCAGAGCATCCCCAGGAACCCCTCAGCCCCTTTTTGGGCTTTCAGAACATCCCCAATGTTATAGACAGAATCTGTTAATTCATGCAATTATAGAATGTATATGTTATAAACGTTACGATTGAGCACTGAGATCCTTGAAGGCAAGCAGGAATTGCAACATCCCACTTGCCTGCCAGGAAACAAGGTTTCACTTATATACAACTGCAAGAACAAGATCTCCAGGAGCAAACAAGAATCCACAAACTTACACCTGGCTACAGTGAAAGTGCACTCCATTAATAAGAAGGACCATGGCTGGGACAGGACATGGCCCATTCTCACCACACCTGGGCAAACACATCCCGAGACCAGGTTCCTGTAAATCCAATCAAACATCTGTTCACTTCCCAGAAACAGCTTCGTCCAGCAGGACACAAAGGACAAAGAACCATAATCAAGATATCCAGAGAAATCGTAATTTATGTGAAATTACATAATACATGGGATGGCTTGAATCCCAAATCTCTCCAATTTTCTCTAATGAGAGAAAACTCATTAGAGGAATGAGCATCATCCTCCCCAAGAGCTTCACTCCCCTGAGGAGCACACCAGGGACACAGGAGCCAGCCCAGCCGACAAGGACCTTGCTGTAGCTCCAAGTCTCAACCTCCTGTAAATCTCCAGGGACAGCAATCCCTTCCTCTGGGGCACAGGGGGATTTTCAAAAGTGCATTTCTCCACAAAGCTGCGAGTCCTGAAGGGACCACGAACCCGCCTGTGCTGACCTCCTGCAGGGGGCACAGGGGGACATCTCCCCGCTCGCCCAGGTCCACAAAACCCCACAAGTGCCCAAACCCCTCAGCCTGGGCTCCTGGCTGGGCACCCTGCCCTGCAGGCCTGCTTTGAGGAGCAGCAGGGACAGCAAATCCTCCGTGGCACTTCTGTCACCAGCGTTGGGCTGAGGCCGAGGCAGAGCGCGCTGGGATTTAGCTCCCAGCTCGGATTCTCGCTCTTATCTCGTCCTTTTGTTTCCAAAGTTTTCTCTCTCAAAATGATCCCACTGCATAAATACCAAGTCACTCCATTTATTTTAGGTTTTCTTCCTTCAGAACAGCAGTAGATTAAGAGCTTTTCAACCTCTTGCTCTCATTTTTTTTTTTTAGCCCCTTTTTTATACTAACTTCTGCTTTTTGACATCCTTTGGAAAAGAAAAACGGGAAGGAATCCCCTGTGGTTTGGTGAGGGACACGAGGCTGCCCTTCTCACCCACGCCAGCACTGAGCTCTCCCTGCCCTGTTGGGAGCTCATCCTGCCCTTCCCAAAGGCTTTACTCCCTTGGCAGTGCCATGGGGAGCACCCTCCTGCCTCAATCCCGGCTCCAGCTGTGTCCAAGCCCGTTCCATTTCCGTGGGCTGAGCCTTCCACAGCTCCCAGAGCACAGGGCACAGCTCCTGCATCACCACCCTGCACCTCCCAGCCACGGCTGAGCCCTGCACAGCTCCAGCAGCAGGAATTTACCGAGGCTCGGGGTCGCCGATGAGGGGATGGAACAAGAGCAAGCCAAGCTCACGGAGCCCCAGCACCAACCTCCCTGATTCCTGAGGGCTCCCCGATGAGGAATGTTTTTGTTTCAGATGTCTCAGCCAGTTTTGGATCCCTTTGGTGCAGCTTCAGCCCGTAAAACATTAATTGTTCTCCTCAGATACGCGGCCAGCCCTCAGAAAAAAGTCCGGCTTTATTCCAGCCACCTTTGTCAAGCAAATCCTTCAAGCATGAGGCAACTTTTGCTTGACCTCCATCTAAGAAGTGTCCACCAGAGCCCACATTTGTCTCCAGAACCACAACTGGAACAGTTTATTGGGGCTTTCTCCTCCCCTGCAGGAAAACAGAGCCATCAAGGGATGCTTTACTCAGCTGTCAAGTCCAATCTGAGCACTAAAGCCACAGCTGCTCCTCCCAGTGTTTTCCAAGGAGGAAAACACAGAATTACCCATCAGTGCAGGGCACTGGGAGCAGAGAATTTGGGACCAGCCATCACCCAGGAGCAGCTCTCCAGGAGCACAGGCACTAGGTGGGAATTGCTAAACAAAGCCCTCATGTTTCCCCAGCGAAGAGCCCTCAGCTCCTCTACCCGGCAAATCCGGCTCTTAGGCCGAGTCATAGCAATCCACAAAAGTGACTCGGAGCCTTCCAGCGACTCCTGCGGCTCCGAGGAGCAGGATGAGCAGGCAAACCCCAGCCACCACAGGGAGAAATGAGTTACCACCAGCCAGGGTTACCACTGCCACCCCATTGCTCAACCCAGGCCAGCTGCCTCCGTTCCCACCCAGCCCCAACCATCAAAGGCTCCGACAAATCCCAACTCCTCCCGAGTTTCTTGCCCACCCAACAGCTATAAACATCCCGCGAGCCTCTCTGGTGAGTAATGGGAACAGAATCTGCTCCGTGGCCGGGGGCTCTCTGGTGGATTTGGCCCCGCGCAAACGCGCAGCGTGATGTGATTTCCCACAAATGTTCCTGCCAGCGGGGCTCTGCGCTCATCCCCAGCGCCTGGGGAATAAACAGAGGAGCACGGAGCACCAGCGCAGCACAGCACGGGGCTGTGGGGCTGGAAAACATCCACGGAGGGTCAGCAGCACGTGACGGGAGCCGGGCCGAGGCGCAGGATCGGCTTCCCCGTGTTGGGAAAGAGGGAGGATTGGCCTCGACTCCCTCCCCGCTTCTGCAGCCTCGGTTAGGAGAGGAAGCGGAGGTAACAATTCACAAACCAATAAAATCCCATCTGAAAACCATCCCAGGAATCGGTCGAGCACTTCCCAGCCAGGCCCGGGCGGCGGCACACGTTTTTTTAAGGGATGGAAAGGATGGAAAGGATGGAAGGGCCGGGGCTGACAGCAGCAGGAAAGGATTCCAGACACTCCAGCCCCGGGGATGGCTCGGGTCACGCTCGGGGCTGCTCCTCCCGACAGGCTCCAGCAGGGATTGGGAACAGCTGGGAAGAGGATTGAGTTACACAGGCACGGGCAGAGCACGGCGGGGACATCCAGGTGCTCCGGGATCAAGATCCCAGGTTTTCCAAGGCCTCCGTGAGCCTCCAGTCACTGCACAACAAAATCCCTGTTTCCGAGGGCCCTGACCGTGAGCTTTGGGAACAACTGGAATAAAACTCCCAATGTTTTCCAAGGCCTCCATGAATCTCCAGTGACTGCACAACAAAATCCCTGTTTCCGAGGCCCCTCACCGTGAGCTTTGGGAACAATGGGATTAAAGAGCCTGGATTTTTCCAAGGCCTCCATTCTGTTCACTCAACAAAATCCCTCTTTCCAAGGGCCCTCACCATGAGCTTTGGGAACAACTGGAATAAAACTCCCAATGTTTTCCAAGGCCTCCATGAGCCTCCAGTCACCCTGCACAACAAAATTTCCTCACCGTGAGCTTTACAAACAACTGGGAATAAAGATCCTGGATTTTTCCAAGGCCTCCATGAACTCAATTCACTCCGTATGACATCCCTGTTTCTGAGGGCCCTCACCACACAACCCAGGAGCAACTGGGAATAAAGATCCTGGATATCTCCATTCTGTTCACTCTGCACAACAAAATCCCTCTTTCCGAGGGTCTTCACCATGAGCTTTGGGAACAACTGGAATAAAACTCCCAAGTTTTCCAAGGCCTCCATGAACCTTGACTCACTCTGCACAAAAACATCTCTGTTTCCAAGGGCCCTCACCACATTATCCAGGAAAAACTGGGAATAAAGATCCTGGATTTTCCAAGGCATCCAAGAATCTCAGTTCACTCTACACAATATTCCCATCTCCAAGGATCCCATCACTTCTTCCTGCAATTAAAATCTGGGATGCCAGTGGGTAAAACACGGAGCACAGACCTCCAAAAGTAAAATTCAAATCCAAGCACAGCACAAATATTCCAGCATTAAAACCTTTGGCAGTGGCGTTCAACAGGAAAACAGCAGAGAAATGCAATGAAAGAAATGCAGTACCTGGTGCAGGTGTTCAGGAGGTGAATTCCCACAGCGTGGAGTCAATAATCCTGCCTGGAAAAAGAGAGAAGGAAAATTAATCTTCTGTTAACATTTGAAATAAAGATCTTTTCTATTTGAATAAAATTAAGATAATAACTGATTAAAACTGTCAACACTTCGATTTCTTAAATAGTAGAGACTTTAGGGTTGTATTTTTTTTTTACACCAGGAACTTCTGATAATAATAATTATTTTGAATTATTAATAATAATTAACGGTTATTAATAATTCTGTCTCCTTTTATTCTCCAAAAATAGTTTATTCTAACAAATAAAAAGGCTTGGAAGAAAAATCTGGAACAGTCTCAAAGGAATCCTTTCATATGGAAGTTACATGGACAGGTTCCTTCGGGCACCAAATCAGGGAATTTTTTAAGAGTACAAATATTAGGAATGGCCGCACATCCCGTTTACTCCAAAAAAACCTTCAGGAAAGACCATTTAGTTTTTAATTTTCCCAGCTAAAAAATAAAACTAACAGTTAAACACCTAAAACTTCAGGACACGCTTGGCCTCAATGATCTTAAAGGTCTTTTCCAATCTAAATGATTCTGGAATTCCACGATTGTCATTCCCAGTGCTCTCCACCGGCCCTGATGGCTTAACAACCACCAAGGTCCACCAGAGCAGCAAGGTCCAAAATCCAAACACCACTAAAAACCCAACAAGTCCTTTTCCATCAGAGCCTCACTGAAGTGAGGGGACACATCCCTGGGATGCTCCAGGCCGGGATGGACAGGCTTGGAGTGCTCTGGGACAGTGGAAGGTGTCCCTGCCCAGGGCAGGGTGGGACTGGAGCAGTTTTGAGGTCCCTTCCCACCCAGCCCATCCCATGATCTCACCCAGAACCACAGCTCTGGGGAAACCAGCCAAACACCCCCCTCCGCTCCCTCATTTATTACAGATCCACGGTTTTCTGGGAACAGCTCCTGATTTCTGCGTGCTCAGGGCTGGCAGAGCCGCAGGTCCTTGGGACTCGCCCGCGGGGGAATCCCAGAGCCTTTGCTCCCATCAGGAAGGGGCAGCTCCTGCTGGGATCAGGGACACATCCAGAGGGGAACGTCCCTCCCTGGCCCTGCTGAGCCCCAGGGAACTCCCTGCCAAGGCACCCACAGCAAACACCACCCAGCATCCCCTGGAATCCTGGTTTGGAATGCTCCGAGGAAGGCTCAGGATATAAATATTTATGGGGCTTGATGAGCTGCAGCCCTGCACTAATGAAAGCAAGGCTGGAGAACCGGGCCTGGACTGTCCTTTGCCCAAAAGGAGGAGGACTGGAGGGGAAATATTCCTGCTCCATGAGACAATTCCCTCTCCGTGGCAGGGCCAGCACACATGGCACATCAACAGCAGGGAATCTTTCCCTGGAGCTGCAGAGGGAACTCAGCCAAGCCTGGCCAGCAGTGAGTGCCCAGGTGTGCAGATGTCACCAGAACATCTGGACTGCGCTAATCCCGAGCACAGCTGGGATTTCAGTCCCATTTCCCTTGGTTTGAACTCTGTCCAAGGCACAGACAGGGAGGAAAACCGTCCTGGGAATGGGGATGGCACCTGGAGAGTGCAGGAGGTGAGCACAGGGAGGGTGGGAGGGGATCCTTCCCTTCTGCCCTGCTCAGGTGAGACCCCACAGGAGCCGCAGCCCTGGGAACTGCAACATCAGCACCTGCCCTGGATCCACTCTGGGAGCAGATAAACGCACATTCCAGTGCTCTGGATCCACTCTGGGAACAGATGAAAGCACATTCCAGTGCTCTGGATCCACTCTGGGAGCAGATAAAAGCACATTCCACCTGGTGGATCCACTCTGGGAACAGATAAAAGCACATTCCACCTGGTGGATCCACTCTGGGAACAGATAAAAGCACATTCCACCTGGTGGATCCACTCTGGGAACAGATAAAAGCACATTCCACCTGGTGGATCCACTCTGGGAACAGATAAAAGCACATTCCACCTGGTGGATCCACTCTGGGAACAGATAAAAGCACATTCCACCTGGTGGATCCACTCTGGGAACAGATAAAAGCACATTCCACCTGGTGGATCCACTCTGGGAACAGATAAAAGCACATTCCACCTGGTGGATCCACTCTGGGAACAGATAAAAGCACATTCCACCTGGTGGATCCACTCTGGGAACAGATAAAAGCACATTCCACCTGGTGGATCCACTCTGGGAACAGATAAAAGCACATTCCACCTGGTGGATCCACTCTGGGAACAGATAAAAGCACATTCCACCTGGTGGATCCACTCTGGGAACAGATAAAAGCACATTCCACCTGGTGGATCCACTCTGGGAATAGATAAAAACACATTCCAATGGTCTGGATCCACTCTGGGAACAGACAAAAGCACATTCCAGTGCTCTGGATCCACTCTGGGAGCAGATAAAAGCACGTTCCAGTGCTCTGGATCCACTCTGGGAGCAGATAAACGCACATTCCAGTGCTCTGGATCCACTCTGGGAGCAGATAAAAGCACATTCCAGCACTCTGGATCCACTCTGGGAGCAGATTGAAGCCACATTGCAGTGCAGGCTCCACCTCAGGCACTCGGGCAGAATCTGGGTCAGCCTGGGATCCCCTGGGAACGCCGGGATGAGCCGGGGCTGCTTCCCAAGGGATGCTGGATCAAGGCAGGGTTTTACAGCAGAGCTGGCAGCCAGCGCCTCCCGCAGCTCCAGCCTCTCCCCAGGCCGAGTTACACTTGGAAAAGGCTCAGAACCCTCTGGAAAAACAAGGCTGTGCCCTTATCCAAAGGGAAGGCAGAATAATGGGATCCTCCTCGGTTCCAGCACTTCCCCAGGGCACTCCCAGCAGCCCAGGGCTCCTCTCCTGGCAGGTGGGGACATTGGGGACATTCCAGCCCCTCCACAGGTGGCTGCAGGTCCAGGAGGATCTCCAGCTGTGCTCCCACCATCCCTGTTTCAGGCAGGGAACCAGGCACAGGAAGTTTTCTGTGGCACTCGATTTAAGCAGGACCATCTTTGCTGGCTGGGACTGAAGCTTTTCATCCCAGGGGTTTTTTTTTTGGGATTAGGGCTCAGGACACGGTTCCTCTTGGCTACGTGGAAGGAACTTGATGTTTTCTGCCCAAGCAGTCCATGGGGACCCGGAGTAATTCTGACAATATTTGGTGGAACAGAACCCCAGGTCCAGCACGATCCCTCCATCCAGAGGGAGGGAGGCAGAGGGGTGGGAGGGGGAACCTTTCCTATCCAAAAACCTCATGTTTTGACTCCATTCCATTCAAAAAAGGAGAAAAACACCCCTCCAACACCAAAGGAACAAACCCTCGGCCTCCAAGGTCTTGTTTTCGTTCCTGTGTGGAACTCAGCCACTCCGGGTCTGTACAGAGCCCAGCTTTTATTTTCTGGGCATTTTTAACTTTCCCTCCACCAGCATTCCCACTCCAAGGCACAGGTGGAGCTCCCAGCAGGAGGAATTCCAGAGCCAGGAAGGGTTTGCAGCCCTCCAGCCCCAGGGATGAGCTCCCTGTTTTCCACAGGGATATAAAACCCTCTGATACTAAAGACAATTCCTCACTTTTAGCCTCCATAAAGACAAAAGAATTCCAGGATAACCTCTCCTCCCTTCCTGAAGCTTCACCTGGCAAAACTGGGATCCAGCTCCATCCCAGCAGAGCTTCCCACCCTCCTCCCTCTCCCAGGGCCAGAGGTTTTGGGGCGGATTTGGGAAGAGGCAGGTTTGGAGCCTGGGGAGGTCCTGCCTGTGCCACCTGGGGCAGACAGAGGCAGGAAAACAGGGATGGGGAGCGAAGAGAAGGACAGCATTCCCTGATTTTAGGAATTTCACAGCAGCCTGGAGTGGAAATTTGGAAATTCTGCTATTTCAGTGTGGCCTTTCCATCCCTGCAGGGATGGGAACTCCACCACTGCCCTGGGCAGCCCGGCCAAGAGTTATTCCAAAATCCAACCTAAAGCTCCCCTGGCACAACCCAGGGCAGGCTCCCCTTGTCCTGGGAGCAGAGCCCAAAAGAGGGGAACTTCCACCTCGTGTGAGCAAGAAAACAAATCCTGAAGGGGAACTTCCACCCCCAGCCCACGAAAAACAAGGATCAAGTGGCTGCAGCCACACTCCCACCCTGGATTTAGCAAACCTTTCCCTTCTGCATCATTCCATGCCCGTTTTGCTGGGTTTGTGCCACGTATCTCTGATCCAGGACCTTCTCCAGAGCCTGCAGTCTCTCCCTGGATGAGCCATTTATCTCCAAACCCAAATAAAGGACATTTTCAGGCCGGGCCATCGCATGGGAAAGATGCACTTTGAGTGAACAGCTTGAATTAACGAGCCAGTAAAACTTAAATTGACCTTTTTTGTGGTTCTTGGCATTAAAGGGAACATCAAACTTCCCTATTTTTTTTTTTTTTGTTGTTGGAATGGCAGAAATGGGTGAATAGAGCTCAGTTGTGGTATCAAGTGATGCATTTCAGGTTTGCTGTCAAACAAATAGAAATAAAACCCCCCTTTTCTCTCAGAGAGCCCTTTACTGACTGATAACCAGGATAATTAGGTTTTAACTGGGCTGCCCACAAAGAAGCAGCATTCCAACCATCCCCTGCCTCCTTCCCAGCTCAAAAGGCTTTGCAGGGAAAAGCAGGGGAAAAAAAAGGAGGAACCATTAAAATCCCATTTCAACAGAATCCTTGTGTTTCTCAGAGCAGGGCCATTAAAAGATGCACTGATACCTCCAGGATTGGGTTCCTCCATTTGGGGAAAATGGGATGTTCGTTTATCAGGGCTGTGCTGTAACCTGATCCTGAACAAAATCCATTTATTTCCACGTTTGCTGAGCCAGCTGTGCTGCTGCTGCTGCAGCCCTGGCAGTGCCCCCACGGCCATCCCGAGCTCTGGGGGCTCTTCCTGCACACCCCAGGGGAAATTTGGGATCAGCAGGGAGAAATGGAGCCCTTTGGAAAAGCTGCCAGGATTCCTTGGATCCTCATAGGATGAGCCAGGCCCTGCTCCTCCCCATTTCTGCAGCTCTGAATTCTCCACTTCCCTGAAGCTCCAGGTGCCAATAAATTCCCTTTTCGGGTCCCAGTGGAGGCAGTGCACCCTGCCAGCCAAGGAGGGGTTAAATCCTGGGCTCTTCTCACTCAGAACACCCAACCCAGCCCTGCCACCCCGAGCAGGGACATCCCTTCCCTCGGGGACAGGATTCCCAAATCTCTGCCTCCAGCCAGGCCTGGCCCCTCTCCAGCAGCAAAGCCCTTCACCAAACACGGGATTTTTAATTTTTCCCCCCCGAAATCGGGGTTTTTTTTTTCCTTTTCAGTTAGGAAGGAAATAGGTGTCTTGGGATAAAGGAGCAGAATTTTCCAGTTAGGAAAACAAACCATTCCCATTCCTAAAGCAGATGACAACCGTGACCAACCATTGAGGCACCAGCTCCTGCTTCCCCTTGATGCCTCAAGTTTTATCTCCCATGAATTCCAGGNGCTCTTGTCCTGCCCAAGGTGTGCCCTAAAGGCCTTTCAATAAATCTCTACTTTATTCTCTGGCTCTGTGCAGTCCCTGCTCCATCACCCTTCCCACGGCTCCCACAACACCCAGCAGTTCCCCATCCCAATCTCCTCCAGTGCTGATTCCCAAATCAGGGATTTCCCTCTCCCCTCCCAGCAGCAGCTTCTGGAGGAGCAGGAAAGGAGTCCCTGAGAGAACAGATTTTTTTTTTTTCCCCAAGGAAATTCCTCCTTTTTTTTTTTTTCCTAGGAAAAGGATGGATACAAACGCTTTGCAAGAGTGCAGCCAAAAATTTCAGGACCTCTAAATCAGGTTTGTGAAACTCTTCAAACACCTGACAGGTGAAGGCAAGCCCACAGCTGAATCAGAGGCTCTCAAAATCTTTAATCCCAGAAACGTTCAGAGACACATAAAGGAGCTTTAGAGCTCTCTGGGTATTCCAATCCTGCACTTCAGTCAGGCAGGGTGGATTTATTTGGGAGGAATCTGCAGCTCCAGCCCTGGTTCCGATTTAAGCAGATGCCAGCAGACACCCGGGGAGGCAGCTCGGGGCTTCCCCGTGCCCTCCTGGCAGGAAAAATCCAGAGAAACTCCAGGCAGGGATTTGGCGCTCCACACCCCCTCTCCAATCCACGACACTTTCCTTTGGAGCAGAACAGCCTGGGAAGGATCCCTGGGAGGGCACGCGGCCGTTTTTCCCTTAATTAGCCCCAAAGTGGCGGCACCTGCGCAGCCCAGCGGTCACTAATTGCTTAATTAGCTGTGCCCGGGTGCTGATGAGCCGCGGTGGTTCCAGCTGGGAGCAGAGGGAAGGAAAGCAGAAGCGACTTGCAAACCAAGGGCAGGAAAAGCGTCCCAGCATCGCCCGGAAAACCCGTGAAATCCAGGGAATCTCGCCGGCAGCTCCCCGAGATTCTGGCTCAGCCCCAGGCGCTGCTTTTCCCGCACAATTCACGAGAGGGAACACAAAGCGCCCTTGTTCCCCCTTTTCCAGGTGTGGGGAGCAGGGCAGGTCACGGTGGCACAGCCTGGCACTCCTGCTGCCCCCAGAATTCCAGAGGGGAAGCATCCAACCAAACCCAGCCCTGTCCGCAGAGCAGGAGGGGTTTGAATTCGGTTGTTTAGTGCAATAACAATTTTAAAAGTAAGATTTTTTTTAAACGAATGTTGTTTCTTTCCAAAGGGGAACNCAGAGGGGACACACACCTCACTGACCTGGGAAGGACGGCGCTGGAAGATGCGCAAGGTTCCAAAACAGGCGACAANCAAATTCCCAGTTCAGGGACACTGGTCAGGCAGAGCTCACGGGACACAAGGAGGGGAATAAAAGAGGAAACCAGCAAAACTCAGCCCAATAAGAGCGAAATATTCCTTACAGCCACAAAAATGATTAAAAAGGGGATTAGAAGCAACAGCCATACCTTGGGGTGCCAGCGGGGCACAGGAGCGACAGGGATGGAGGTTTGGGACAAACGGAGAGGAAAACAGCAGAGCAGGGAATATCCCGCGAAGCAGGAATGGTTTCCATATCCCGAGCCCTTCCCAGCCCCGGGGCTGAGGCACCAGACCCCGCTCCGAGGAGAGGGGAAGGATCCCTGACAGCTCCGAGCGCCAGGCTCAGCTCGGCCTCCCTCCCGCACATCCAGCAAATCCCGGCCCAGGGAACTCCCAACTGCGACACTCTNGGGCGGGGCTCTCCCATCCCGCTAATCACCTCCAGCTGCTCCCGGGCACTGATGGCCCCACCTGGGCCTGGAGGGCACCCGGGGAAGGGTCCTGGCAGCTCCCACCCCTCTCCTCTGAGCCCTTCCAGGACCTGTCCTTGTTCTCCCTGGCTGTTCTCCCCATGGA
>VYXD01012243.1:0-32151 GCA_013397195.1 Hylia prasina | reverse complement strand
CTGAGTCTGTGACTCATCAACCAATTTCTAGCCCACACCAAATTCTTTACTGTGTTTTCATTCAGTCTTTAAGAAAACTCAGTTATAGCACTACAAGAGCCACTGAGAGGACTGGCCACAGAGGGAATGGAGAAGCAGGGTGCTAATGAGGGCAATCAGTTCAGATAGAGGAAGAAATTTGCTGCAAGGCATGGGGATGGATAGGGTTGGAGGCTGTGCAGTCCCACCTCTGGATGTCCAGGTGGGTTGAAGGGAGCATGTGGCTGATCCTGGGCAGTAACTGATTGCAAAGCAGCTTCAGCTACTGCAGAACTCCCAAACTCACAAGCTGCTTGAAGGGCTCGAGGTGCATCCCACATCACCTTCCTCATTACCACAGTTAAGTGCACTCCGCTGGAGA
Organism: Hylia prasina; assembly: GCA_013397195.1. NCBI lineage: Eukaryota > Metazoa > Chordata > Aves > Passeriformes > Sylviidae > Hylia > Hylia prasina. The sequence goes on along the minus strand of VYXD01012243.1, from coordinate 31,751 downwards.
GTTTTGTGATTCATCTGTGGTGCGAGCGTGTGCCAGGAGGAGCTGGATGAAGGGCAGATTCCCCAGCCTCAAGAAACTTCATACCACTCTCGTACCAGCTCTCTCACATCTTAGTCTTTTCCCAAAATGTGAAAGAGCTGGGGAGGAGAGCAAAACATCTGCTTCCTGGTGAGGGAGAGATGTGTGGCTGCTCAGCAGGTTATCTGAGAACAGAGGTTATTGAAATTCTTATTTTCCAGGGACTGCACTTAAAAAGGCTGTTGGTTATGTGAGCTGCTGGACTTTGAAAATAAGATATAGAGTTAGCTTTCCTTCCCCACTGACATTCAGTTCCCTTTGGATTTTGGAAAAAAATGTCTCCATGTGCCAAAGCAAAGGCAGAGTGCAAACATTCCCCTCCTGCCACATGGGAAGGACTGAAACGAGGAAGGCTGTGTACACAGGCAAGAGGTGAGCCCTGCAGGCAGGCTGCCTCACCTCCAAGCTCCCAGCTGTGCTGTGGAGCCCTGGGCAGAGGCTGTAGGTTAGGTAAAGCAATAACAAGGAGAAGCAGGAAAGAAGAAGCTGGAGAGATGAAACCCAGTTTGAAACTCTCCTGCCAGAGAGCTGCAGGCAAGAGGGCAACAGATTCTGGTCCTGTCTTCTCGACATTTTTTTTGTAATGGCATGCACATTGCTCTCTCCCAGGGCTCAGGTAACTGCTCTGATGAAGGGAAGATTATTTTACAAGATTGTCTTCAGAGATTTATTTTAAAATTCTCAGGTGCACTGTGTCTGGACCTGCAGTTTACAATATGTAGGCTGGGTTTCATCAGATACTCTTTTACCATCTCTGTGTTTATCCTTTGCTCTTGGCCTCTCCAGCTGCTCCCTCATATATTCTCTGCTTCCTGAAGGAGAACCCCCAGTTTCTTCATTATCATTACTGAAGGTAGGTGAGCACTGTTTTCTCCACCCCAAACCACTCTGGAGTCAACACAACTCAGCCTTCAGTTGCTGAAAGACTCGGATTTATTCCCTAATTCATGTGTCCTACTGTTCTTGTTTTTGAATTAAAAACATTAATATACAAACACCACAGTGTGACTAGAGCAACACTGTCCACATGGAGGATGTTTAAAATACATCCTTTAAAATAAAGTTCAAGCACATGCTGCTACAGGTATGCATCATTTTGGCACTTGCTCACCTTCATGTAGACATGGTGTATTCATATATTTGATAGATAAAATGAGTAGGTCACAGCTCTGCCCACGTGTATGGGCTGTTCTCTTATTTCTCATTTCCCAACCATCTTCTGTAATTTTGTTGCTGTTTTCTATGCTCTCCTAGCTATGCATTTCTTGTCTGACGTTTTATACCTGTGGATTATCTTTTAATTGCTCCTCTCACCACCCAGCCACTCACACTGCAATTCTCCCTGCAGAACTGCTCACTGCAATTTTCCCTGCTCCTGGCTGTCGTTGCCCATGGGTGGCAGAACCATCCATCAGCCACTTTAAACTACACGGCACCAACCCACTGGCACCAACCCACTGGCTCTGTCTAGTGAGTGGACCCATGAAAGTGCAGCAGCATCTCTGGGGATAGCCTGTAAACTGGGTAAGTCATTGTTGAGCACCTGTGCTGCCCCTCTGCCTTTGGGAGGTGTGGGGCTCACCATCTTCATTTGCTCCCACTCATCAGCAAAGTGAAGGTGAAAACTCTGGAGGGCTTCAATCTGCTGTAGACCAAAGGGACCGCAGGACACGAGGAAAGGATATCCAACCTGGAGCTTCATGTCGTAGCCATTTCCTTTTGATCACCATGGGCGTGATTCTGTGAGATGCTGGGCATTGGAACATGAATGCAGCAGGGCACCTGACACATCCACACATCCAAATTACGTGCACCAGAACTCCAGAGCTGTTTAAGACACTTGCCTGTGGTGTTTTGCTTGGTGCTTGGCACTTCCTGAGCCTGAGCATTTCAAGTGAACCCCATGTGTGACATGCTTCCTTATGGCACTTGGTAGCCCAAATTTAGATGCTAACAACAGCAGTTGTATATTAGCGTGGTGGTTACAGAGACTGAAAGAAAAAGACCAGTCTGGGCATTCCACACTCCCACAGAACTGGAGCGAGGCTCTTCACCCCAGACCTGTGGCTGCCCCCCTTGGATTTAAGCAATTGCAGGCTTTTCTAAGGAAGGAATAGTCTGCAACCTATTTCAATCCTTTTTGCTGTGGAGGAGCTGGCAGGACAAGGCTCCTCAAAGCCTCCTTCTTCTGTTCCAGACCCTGGTTTGTGTTTAGCCATGCTCAGGTGTTCCTGGTGCAGGCTGACATCATGGGTAGCACAGGTTTGGGGGGGGAGCACAGAGCCTGCTGCCCTTCTTTTGTAGGAAATGCAGCACATGCCCCACCTGTCCAGGGGGTACCGGGGGAGACCCCACAGGGGCTCCAGCAATGACAGTCCCAGCCAAACTCCTGCCTGGCTGTCACAAGGCAAGTCCAGGAAGGGCTCCTTGGGCCCCTGCCCTGCCTTCGGGCAGGCAGCAAAGGGCAGGCAGGACCCCACGGCATGGGAAGGGCTCTCCATCACATGGCTTTAGCCTTTCCAGCACTCACTTCCCTGCCTGCCCAATGCCAGGCAATTTCAGACTGCAGCACTTCTCTCCTGAGGAAATACTGGCCATAGATTTAGGAATAGATATTGCCAAATAGTATATTGTTTTCATAAATCTCTGTAGATACGCTTTATATCCTAGAGGCTAGACATTCTAATTATTGCTTCTATTTTATCTAAATTGGCAACAAAGCCATCATAGCTCAGCTCAGAGACAGTGCAGGTAATTCTGCTAGACCAAATTTTGACCTTTTAAAGTTCATTCTGAAGTGTCTTCTCCTCTCTCTCTGTTTTTTGCCTGGCTCTTCGGTTCTGCTTTTTTAGAACCATCGCCCAATTTAAAACAGCAATCACCATAGCTTCAGTACATTGTACCTTAAAGATGTAGGCAATTACTGTGTGAAATATCTCAGAAGGAGGAGTAATATCAAAGGGCGTTCTCATACCCTTACAACATCCAAATAGCATATTAAAGATCTTGTTGAAGTTAGATTTAAGCTTGTCTCTTCACAGTTTATTTGCTGAAGCAAATGCCCTTCATTTCACAGTGATTTTTTCCCCTTTTGCTGGGAACCTGCCTGTTATACAGTAGTTTCACAGAACAGTGTTCATGTGTTGCAGCTGCATTTAAATAATGTAAACGAAAGCATCTCCCTCCTTAAGCTGCCTTGGCAGTGACAGATACAGAATTAGCTCCATCTGAAATTTCTTCTTCTTTCAACAGCTCTCAGATTTTCTAAATGATGTTGCATTTTTGCTTTACCCTTTAAGAGTGGGGAGTCTTTTTGGTTTTTTTTGGTTTGGAGAGATCACTGAAGTAACCGACCTTTGGAGTTTAATGTGGTATTCCCTTTCCAGACAGCCTCAGTCCAACCAGATATCTGAGAATCCTCCCGGGCTAAGCCTATTATAGCAAATGTTTCTCCTTCTTTGGAGATGATTTTTTAATGTAAATGACATTCTGTGCACCAGCTTTTAAACTAAAGTGGGACTCGACTGTCACAAAAAGTGTGGAGTGGCACAGGGTGAATATCTCCCTATATGTCATCCTGTGGCATTTACAATAAAAATATTTCCAAGTTCACAATTAGGAGAGGTTCTCAAGTGGTGCCTCTGGATAGAATTGTTGGAAATGCATTATCTGGTGCTTGTTTAGAGACAAACAGTGTTGTGTGTTATTGTTCTTTTTTACATTCTAAATGCAAAGCAGTCTTTGTTGTATGCTCTTGATTAATTCCCATTACTGTAGCACCCTGTACTGCTTTCAAATAGTGATTTCCAAAGTGGCTTGTGCCTTTCCCCAGTCCCAAGGGAGGTGCCTGCTGCCTCCCCTTCAGGAGACTCTCAGCCCATCAACCCACTGCCCTCACCTGTGCCTCAGGGCAGGGCTGGCTCAGCACAGCATTGCCCAGGACTCTGGTTTCAAGGATACTTCCATAAGCCCATCTATTCCCCAGTTCTGGACCATTTATTTTATTTTGTAGGGGAGGGAAATAAGTTAATATCCCACAAAGCTTCAGAGAAGGGCATTAAAACCTGATGCAACTGCCTTCTCAGAAGCTGGAAGACAAATAATGCCAAATATGTGATATTTTGGGTGGATGGAGGCAAGGGTTTTAGTGCTTGGCAACATTGCCAGCTTCTGGTGGCTGCACACCTGTTTCTCATTCTTTTCGCTGTAAGGTTTGACCACTCACTCGAACATATTTGCCCCTGTTGCAAGGGTTTGCTCTGCTGACATTCACTGCATGTGCAATCTTGTCTCCACCCTCTGTGCCAGAAGGCACCCTGGCACAACTCTGGCACCACCACAGAGAATTATTTTCTGCATAATTTGTGACATATTTGACTAAACATGATATGATTTTTGCCTTGTGTTTCCAACAAAACCTAGCAAACAAGGACTCCCACTCGTCAGAGAATGTCTTATTCCTTCTTTCTTCACTTTTAGCCTTTTGTTTTGGAAACGATGCAGCATGAATAGCTGCTTATTCTGCAGAGAGGGATTTAAAGCCCTGCTGGTACCTGCCAGGCTTTTCCCCCCATGTCTAGGCAAGAGCAGTGTATAGCCCAGCAGCTGACCTGCTGCCCATGCTGAATTTCACCCCAAAAACCTCTGGCTGAAGTTCAGGTTATTGCAGTTTCTCACAGCCTTCTGTAACTCATTTACTTAATGATCCTCTCCATACAAGTCTGTCTGTTATTAATGAGTCACTAAGTTTTCAACAATCCTATGTTTGAGCTTTAAGGTTTAAGCCCATCACATGTGCATCCACTAATCTGCATTGCAATTAATTATGAATAAAAATTAGCTTTTCTTCTACACAACGTCAGAGCCTCCCATGTGCCCTGCGATCAGCACCAAGGCTCCATCCTGGTGTAAAAGGGCTGCATGGCTGCAATGGCAGCAGCTGCCTTTGCTGTCTTCCCCAGGATTTTGCTAATTCCCCCTCTCAGGCACGCCTACTCCTGTGGGGAGGTGGGGTTTGGCAGGCCAGTGCTACTCCCTGTGGTTCCCCTGCACAGTGTCCCTCCGGTATTTCAGTCACACACCCTCCCCCCAGACCTCTGCAATGCCAGCCAAATCACAATTGACTTCATGCATGAGAACTTCTCATTCCTCCTGCCTATTCCCTTGGTTTCCAGCCTCAATGCGGAGACAGCTCTGACATATTTTGCTTTTTCCCCTCTCTAATTCTCCCACTAAATTTCCAAATCTCATCACAGCCACATTTTCTTGGCTGTGCAGACTCAGAAATTCACATGCAGACATGGGGGGAGACACTTCCTTTGGGCCCCTCAAACTCTCTTCTTGCTTAGGGCTGCCTGGTGCAGGGGCTCTCCAGGAAATGTCCCTAGCAGAGGACATGAGCTCACTCCCTGAAGGGATGAAACTGTGCCCCTGACACGGCTCTAGCTGTCGCCCAAAGAGAGAAAAATGGAAAAGCAATTTAATGAAAAATGTTATTTCTGTTTTGCTTGATTCCTATGAAATCTTTTCCTTAATTTGTTTCTATTTTCAAAATCTGACACCTCTGTGCACCCTCCCTCATTTGTGTCATTTTCTCTCCACCTGCATGTTTATGGATTTCACTTTACCCGCTCTCGTTTTCTTCTTTAGGAAAAAAACCCAACCCACCCCAAACCCGTTTTTCTTATTCTGCCATTTCAGATCACCAGAATTAGTGCTTCTTTTTTTTTTGTTTCTCTCTTGTCACTTTTCCAAAGTTGAAGAATTTTGGCCCTGTTCCAGCTAGAAAGGGAAAAGTCATAAGGCAGTCCCCACCCACTATCCTTCTGCTCCACTCCAGAGCAGGAACAACTAACAGGAAAGAGATGGGAGAAGAGGCAGGGGAAATAACACACCAAACTTTCAAACTTTTTATTTCAAAGAAATAGATGTATTTTTGTAATTAAAAAGAAGAAAAAAATCCAACCCAAAATCACTGAGGAAGGGACATTGCTTTATATCCACAGCACTTTTTCCCCAAAAGAGACACTTCTATCTTTCAGAGAGGAGCAGGATCCTTGCAGAGGTGCTTTGGTAGGGGCAATCACAGAGTGTGCTGCTATGGGCTCAAGGCTCAGCCTAGTACAGGGTGATGCCTCTGCAGGGCATCCAACCCTGTGTCCTGAGAGCTGCCCAACCTTGCTGAGCTGGACCCAACAGCCTGAGAAAGAAGGGAGAGAGGGACTCAGAATCAGTCCTGAGCCACCTCCTGCCCCTGTGGCATGCAGGCCATGACCATGTCGAGGCCAGCACAGGAGGTCCTGGTGTCCCTGGGACAGCTGAAGCACCCCTGGGTAGAGAAGGGCTTGTGCACAACAAGGCTATGGAGCCTCCCCAGAATCTGGATTTACCTATCTCACATACAGGAATTGGTTGTAAAATTGGTAAAACTGCTGCCTTCTGGGTAGGTGATCCAACATCTCCTGCCCTCCTGCCAGCATCTTGTATTTCCTTTCCAGACTGAATTTTCTTAACTGCTGCTTCAGCCTTCAGATCTTGTTGTTCCTCTGTGAGACGGAGACTGCTGAGCTGTCAGGAACATTTCTGGCTGAGGTTGGAGCATACCTCAATCTTCTTTCCAGAAAACTGAGCTGGAAAAAAGTTTGCACCATTCCATTCTTGTACCAGAGCTTGTTTTCTGATGCCTGGATAGTATGCATGTCTTTCCTTTCCTGAACTTTGGTGACCTTCTTAATTCTAGACACCCAAGTTGCCAATAACATCCATAGCAATCATTTCAACAGTAATGTGAAGAGTCAAGATGCTCCCCTGCTTTTGTTTGATATTCTCCTCTTATATATTCAAGGAAGATGTTGGATGCTTTCAGCATGCTGTTGAAGTGAGAACTCATGTGGAGTCAGTTACCTGAAATCATTCCTGAGCCACCTTCTGTCACAGCTTTCCAAGCACCATCCTGGAGATAAAGGCTGCAATCTTTCTCCCAGTTGTCTTCACTTGCATGCACCCATATTAAAATGCATTTAGTTGGATTATGGCCATTTTACCAGGAAATTTAGAAGATACTAGAGCAGCAACGTGGCCCGTTCCTTATTAACGTCCCTACCAGTCACCTGCAGAATTCTCATCACAGCTTTTTTATGGTCCAGTTGACAACTGGATAAAAACATCCACATTGTTGCAACAGATTCCTCCAGGAGACCTCACCGAGGACACCTCCATCCTCTGAAGTCCGCCCAGCAGCCACCACATGGTGAGATCTGAGACCAGTTTTAGTCCACTTCGTTTGTGCTCTGGTAATTCCTTCTGTAGCGTGGGTTTTTGCAATCCAAATGTCATGTAGTAATAGCCAAAATGCTTTGAGGAATTCCAGTTTGCTATAATGGTACAGTCAATCAGACCTATAAGGCTGTCCAAAAAAAGACCCCACAAAAAGACACGAACCAACCAGTTTATGTGCAGGTCTCTGGGCTGTGCCTTTAAATTCTTCTAAACACTGGAACTACACTGACATTTCTCTAGTCTTTTGGAATTTGACCATTTTTCTAAGATCTGTTAAGCTGTGGTGTTGGCTTGAGCTAGTTCTTTCTAGACTCTTGAGCATCAGCTGTCTGGATGATCTGCAAATGCTGAATTCAAGGAGATCATGCCTCACATCCCCCATTGTTACAGATGGCAGGATTTATATTCCATCCACAGTATCATCTGGAGATGAATATATCCTCCTGCTTCATTCCAAATACAGAACAGAAATATCTACTAAACATTTCTGCCTTTCTGCACCAGTCACCATCTGGCACGAGCAGGGAAGCAGCAGCACTCCGAGCCAAGCTCCGGCAGTCCCGCCAGGAGGATCGTGCCTCACACGCCCCAAGTGCTGGGGGGGGCCTTGGGGCTCCCCACAGCCCACTGCCAGGGTTCTCCCCATGCCTTCCCCTGCCAGCCTGCTTCCCTTGCTGCTGACAGGACGCTGGGGCACAGTCCTGGCCCTTCCTTGCCCTCTGCGTGGAGGCCAAGCCGGCAGTCTGGCTCCAGTGAAATTCCCCATCTGACCCTGGGCTGAAGAGGCCATTGCCATGTAAATCACTGAGCCTGAAAGGCAGAGAATGTGGAGCAGCCTTGATGGAGAGGCATGAGATAAGGGGGCTTTTATTGAAATTCAGAAATCTTTTATTCTTTTCCCACCAGCCAAACAGCAGCCAAAAGCCAAACTGGGGCTTGTATGAGACTTGTTAGAGGAAAACAAACATGCCAACCGTGCCTTTGATGTGTGTCTTAGAGTGGAAGTCACCTCTTGTGCCTCTCCAAGTCACCTCTCTCCTCTAGTTTCAATCTGGCCTGGAGTGGCATCCCCATGCTGTCACACCAGCTGGGCTTTATGGTGCTTTCCTGGCTCTCTCTGGTTCCTCCTGGCTGCAGCATCAAGGGCTTAGAGCAGGCAGCCCCTCGGCCCTGTAAACCACACACTCGGGGGACAGCGGAGTCCCGGGGCTGGTGTGAGTGAGATCGCGGGGAAAGGATTCCCAGCCTTTGCCTTGACTTTCTTTTTTCTTTTTTTTTTTTTTTTCTCACATCAGTGTTCTTTATTTACTCCTTATTGCATATGGCAAAGCCAGGAGGAGAGAAGAAGAGAAAAAAGGCACAAGCCTGCAGGGGAGAAAAGAGAGGCGTAATTGTGAACGTGTGTTGTCCCTGGCTGGTGGCACAGCAATTCTGTGGGATGTGGGATTCCCTGCTCCAAGGGCTGCCTTGCCGCTATGTCACAGTCGGTGGGGGCTGCTGCAGGAAAGGCTGTGCTTGGCTTGGAGGATAACTTCTGGCAGCAGTGGCTGCACAGAGCGGCGGTGCCGGGTCAGCCTGGCTGCGTCCCCCTCAGCAGCAACACGGACTCGGTTAATAATTAACCAGGTGCGGAGACAGGCGTCCGGTGTGTAATGGCATCGCAGACATCTGACACTCCTAATGGCCCCCTCCCTCCGCCTCCCACGGCAGCGCTGCCAGCTGATCCTCTGCCGCTGCTCCTGAAGGTCATCCCTGCGGTGCCATGCCCTCCCGAGGGCTGTGCCACAGCCCCTGCTGCCCGCAGGCCTCACCCCACGTCCTGCCTCACCCCAGGCGCTGCTGCCCGGGTCACAGCTTCCCCCCTGGTTTGGCTCTTGAGGAGCCGCTTTCTCCACAGCCCCCAGTGCCTGCAGGAGGTCAAGGCCAAACCAAGCTGGGATACACCAAACAACCTTACTGCTGGGGTTTCTGGCAAGGACCCATCCTACCTTTCACCAGGATTTATTTTTCCAGCTGGGAGAAGCCCTGTGGCATGGGCCAGGTGTCCCTGTGCTGGGGATATGATGTGCTGCATCAGCACCAGTGCACATACTGGCTTTGCAGACCCACGCCCAGGGGATGCTTCCCTATGGCTCCTTGAGTGCTCTCAAGCTGCCAGAACATGTCTGAGATTGGGTGTAACACTGGGCACAGCAGGTCATGGGGAGACAGAAAACAAGCCCATGGAGAGGGAAAGCCTTTGGCCACAGCTCAAGCATCACTGCAGATGGGCACACAGCCCTGTCCCCCTGCCAGAGAGAAACATCTGTAGTGGTGTCAACACTGGCTCTGGCCCTTACAAAAAGGACTGCTGGAGGCACCAAACTTCAGGGGGTCCCTCTGAAGAGACCACCCTGCTGTGATAAGGCATCAAAGTCCCTGGAAAATGAAGGTAAAGGTTCAGGTAGGGGATTAGTAGGTAGGATTAAAGGCTCAGCAGCTCTTGAAGTGGATCTGAATCACGCTCTAAAGCAGCCCACCACAGCTCTGCAGTGAGGAATTGCTCCTTGTCTGGCTTAATTACATCTCATAGCAATGCTTTGCTTGCTGTCTGTGCTCACCTTTCCCAGGGGTCACAGTGAGGGTGCCCTGTGCATCCCTGAAGGCAGCTTGGCCATCACCATGTTTGAGGCTGACACACGGTGAGGGTAAGGAGGCCAGTGCCAGACCTGCCACCAAAAAAATCACTTGGAAATGTGGAGAAATGCCTTTCATCCATCAAATTTCAGTCACCAGCAAAGAGATTTAATTTTAAGCACCATTTAATTTTAAAAAAACAGAACTCATGGTCACCAGTGACTCCCATCTTTCCCAAAGACCACTGGGCTGCCCCCTGCACGTGAGCACCCAGACCCCTCCAGCATCAGTGTTGGCAACTGAAAAATTGATGTCTGACGTGCCGTGCCCAGCAATGTTTGTCACCTACTTCTTTGACACCTTGTGAATGTTCCCAAATGCCAGTGGTGGGTGCTGTGGGGATGCTTGTGCCTCCCCAGAATCCCAAATATTGGCAGTGCAGGACAGGGGGGATTTTCACCGTGCAGTGACATTTCACAGTCAGGAAAACTCTCACATTTCCAAAGACAAGGGGGGGATGGAAGAGGCTCTGCCCAACAGTGCCTGTATCACATAGATAGTCCTGGGAAAAGGCCTGATCTGTAACTGGGTCCAGTGGTGGATATGTGGAAGAGTGTGGATGGGAAAGCAGCCAAATGGGGCTGGGTGAAGCCAGTGGGCACTGCAAGTGCTGTCAGACACAGAAAAAGGGCCAATACAGGGGAGGTGGGGACTGATCCCCTTCTGCCCCCACCAGACACATTAGTCTGCAGCTCAAATTTGTGTCATGAGAAAGTATTTCCTTGATTTTAAAAATGCCAAGCCAATTAATTTGGGTGGTCTCCTTGTTTTGGGACATGTGGTGAATATTGAGGACTTCCAGGCCACTGAATTTCTTCTCAACCAAAACTCACAGCTTGTCACCCCACCTGGATGGTGCTCAATTCCTAACTGAGCCAGGGTAGCCAACAGCTGTACTGCTCATCCCATAGCTCTGCTGCACTAGCACCCCTTTTTGGAGTGGTTTCTGTTCTTTTTCCAGTATCCATCCATCCATCCCTCTCCTCGTAGTTTGTGTGAGCATCACTGGCACTGCAGAGAGGAGCCCACAGGATGTCGGGGTCTGCTATCCAAAAGGCAATTGAAAGCCCTGCATTGTCTGAGAATGCTGGGATGATTTTTCCACTGTGGGCAGCATTTTGCTTCATCTGACCGTATTTCACCCCCTCAAGCAGGAGTTTCGTGGCCCCCAGGGACCATGCTGGCTGGGGACACTGCAGGGCTCCGGGGAATGCCAGGTGCAGTGGGGACCGGGAGCGGATGCAGAGTAGAGCGGGACAGGCACTCTCCCGTGCAGGGTTGCCATATCAACAGGTTCTCTGGGAGTCTCTCACTGCAGATGCAGCATTCTGGGATGCTGTGATGCGAGCTCGAGCACTCCTGGCTTCTGTGGCCCTACATCCCTTCAAGTGCTCTCTCTTCTCTGCTTCCCGGGGGCTCTGCCATGCATGTCCCCAGGTGCATTTTGCTTCTCTCAGTGCTGCAGTTTGCAGCCTGCTGCAGGCATCCCTGCCTGCATCCCTGCCGAGCAATGGCCCCTGGTCATGATCACAAGGCAGCAGCTTGAGCAGCTGCAGCTGATGCTGAGGGGGACGGGAGGGACACCGAGCCCACAGACAGGTGAGAAAGGAAGCAGTGGCCACTGGTGGCTCCTTCCAACACCCTGCACCATCCTCCAGGGTCGCAGCAGGGCTGCCCCCCAGCCCACAAAATGCAGGGATGTAATGTGAATGCAAGAGAGCAAATAGCAGCTGCATTTACTAATTTCAGAGGAGGGAGGAGAGTTTTATTGTCTGATGTCAGCCAAAGCACCAGGCAGTGCTGCTGAGTGCCCCATACTGGGGTGCCCTGAAACACCCCAAGCCTCTTCCACGGCCTCTGTTTCCTAGTAAGGTTCTTCTCCAGCTGCCAAAATTGGTGAGAAATGCTGAAATCAGTGAGAAATGCTCTTTGACTGCTAGCAGAGTCGCATGGCAGAGATATTTCATCTGGCAAAACTGGTCTGAGCAGGAGGCTGAAGCTGCCAGAGCAGGGGGGGACCACCATCACCCTTCATCCTCCTGGAGGGATGGGGTGAGGGTGTGGAGTGGTCCAGAAAGCTCCCAGGGAGCCAGGAAAGTGTCAGGTAGAGGTGAAGGAGGCAAACAGGTGTGTGAAGTGAATGAAAATGGGGGACTGCAGGACAGCAAGAGGTGGACACATCCCTGCAGATCTTGAGGCCCCCACAGTTAATGCAGGAGGCAGAGCGGGAGGAATTTGCTCTGGAGGCATTTGCTACTTCAGATAGCTGGGATTCCGGAGCTGGGAGGGTGTTTACATTCCCTCCCTTATCTCCACATAGGCACTGTGGGGCCCCTTTCCTGCTGAACAGGTTCTCCTCGGAGGGGGAGAAGCAGGAGCTCGGCGCCAGTGCTTACCCTGCACGGTCCTGGGTTGCCAGGATTGCCTGCAGGGACAGGAGGTGGGATGGGGCAGCTATGGGCCAAAGCCCTACTGAACTTCTCTCTGCATGGGGTCGGTGGGCTGGGCACCCCCCAGAGCAGACCCCACCTCTCCTCCTGTGTATGCACCTCTCTGGACACCTCAACTGGGGGTGTGTGTGACTCATCATGTTTTTGCTTGTGTGGCTTGGCTTTGCCTGTCAGGGTGTAAATCCCCCTTTGCTCCACGCATGCAAAAGTGTCATGTGGAGGAGCTGGGGCTCATGGCACCCCTAGGCGTGTCCCCCTCACCATCGTGCCGTGGGCAGACAGAGGTGTGCCCTGATCATGGGGGCTCTGCTCCATGGGCAGCAGCTCTGGGTGCCGAGCCTCTCCCCCGTGGACGCTGCCAGGGCAGAGGGTGATTCCAGGGACAAGACAGCGCTGCTGGCAGCACGGCTTTGCCAGCCTGTCTACTTGCTAAACTGACCCTCAACCATCTCCCCAGGAAATGACCAGCACTGGGAGTGTGTCCTGTCAGCAGCTCAGGGACTGGAAGAAGCTGGATGCTGCTGCTGCTGCTGCTGCTGTGCCCGAGGCGTGCCCCAGGTACCAGTGTGGCTGGGCAGACAAGGCAGCGAGTGCTGCAGCTGGGCCCAGCAGTGCTGCCACGACCTGCCAGCCCACGCTGCACCTCCCACGTGCCACAGCCTCAAACCCTCCTAGAGCTTCCACATCGTGTCTCTCAAAGCGCTGCTTCTTCTCCCCAGATGCCCCACAGATATGTTAAGTGACACAGGGCCATGGCAGAGCCTGCAAGCCCCCGCAGCTGCCCCGGGCTGGGATGACAACTGCCCATTTATTCCTTCTCTGTTTTCTCTCTCTCTGAGAGCCTTTCATCCATGGCAATACTTTGCCTCTCACTCCACGACAACTTAATTTCTATAGTAACCTCCTGTGCTGGATCTTGTCAAAAGGCTTTTTGAAAATCTGAATAAACTGTGGAGTGGTTTTTCCTCTACTCACTCTTTACTGAAGTATTAGAAGAACTCTAATACAAGAAATGAGGCTGGATAGTCCGGGCTCAAGCCAAACACGTTGCAATTATCCAGCCATTCAGGTTTTGATAATTGTCTCTTCCAATTTGCCAAACACACAGGATTTTTCCTCGCAAAGCTCCCACAGCACCAGCAAGGCCACCCCTGCCATGGTGGTCCCTGGGGACAACCTGGGAAAATGAGAGCCCCAACCTTGCCATAGCCCAGTCATGAGGGGGATTGCCACAAACCACTTCAGCTTGTTACAAAATTTTAATTAATCTATGAAAATTTCCAGTCTGCAAATAATTCAGACCTTACAAAATTCCAATAAAACCATTTATCACAGCTGGCAATTTGATGCTGGCAGCGGAGCTCTTGGATGCTTGGGGAGTAATTGATAGCCTAATATAATTTTAAATTAGGGTTTGTGTTATTAATTTCAGCCTTCTGAAAACACCTCTTTGTTTGGACTAAACCCCACTTCTCCTGTGACACTGCAGGCAGCAGGCACACACCCAGGGCTGCCCGTGGGCAGCAGCCCTGCCTGTTCCTGCTGCCTGCCTGCAGCGGGGACACCCAGCGTCCCTGCGGGGTGTGACACCAGCAGCAGGGCTGGCTGGTGACATGGCTGTGCATCCCTTGGGAGCAGGGGTGACTCCCGAGGCAGGAGGGCTGGGGAGGAGCAGCAGAGCTGAGAGCAGCGTGTACCCAGAGTGGGGGCTGAGCACAACCCCCGTGCCCCAGCTCACCCCTTCTGCAGTTAAATACTCGATCGAGTAATTTACACTTACGCATCCATCACCTTTCAGGGACGTGGGATCCTTCTCCCCCTGCTGAGTAACATCCCTGCATGTTGCTAAACAGCTATTACACCCTGTTGCAGGGTGACTGAGTTTCAGAGGTGGGAGAAGGAAAACGATCCCTGTACTTACGTGGTCTCAATTCTGTAACATGCTTAAAAGCTTGAAAAAGATACTGAGTAATGAATATGTAACGCCAGCCGAAATGTGACAGTCTCACCATCCCTCCACCACAGTGCCCAGCAGTAATCCCAGTGACAACGGGAGCAGCAAGGGACAGGACAGGGGATGTCATGGGAAGCCTGTGGGCACCCCAGTGCTGCACAGGGGCTGTCTGTCCAGGCCAGAGCTTCCACCACAGAGCCCCAGGGGTTGTTGGTGACTTCCCAGGCGACCTGGGAAGGGTTGGGGACAGCAGGGATAGCAAGACCAAGGCGAGAGTATGTTTGATGTGATTCATTAATTAATGGGCACACCGGGCCTTGAAAGTGCAAAGCATTAAAGAGGTGCAAAGGATTTCATGTTTTAAATTATTTATCCATTTTTTCTCTCTTTTTCTAACTGGACACTGTGAGGAGCAGCCTATGTGTGGCCAACTGGGAGCAGCGTGGCCATTCTTGAGGCCGCTGGGAGAGAAACTAATGCAGGACTTCATCTGCTGCTTCCCAGCCCTGGGATTAGCACCAGGAGCCAGATCCATGGGGCAGGGGCCACGTGTGACGCAGCGTAGACAGCATTCCCCAGCCAGGAATCAATCACTGGGAACCCTATGGGGCTACTGCCACCAAAGGACAGCTCTGGGAACCCTGGGCCATCCTGATGGGGTTCCCATAAACAACAGAGCACAGCAGAGTGTGGCTGCTTAACCCTTTCTTGGGGACCATCAGGACACTGAGCCAGAGGCATAATTGAGCAGGGGAGCGATTATCACGTTAAAAATCTGGACACAACCCCATAACAAGATTTGCAATTTGTACCAGGCAGGCAGGCAGGCTGCAGGGTACTTTCCCTATTAGGGGCCACATGCTGTTAGCAATCACATTAGTGGGGCTGGGATTTAGCATCAGGAAATCAAAGTGGTCCCTGCAGACCCCAGCCTACTGCCAAATGAGCAGGGCAGCCAAGGGGCAGGGAGGGGCTGCTCATCCCCACAGATCCCTGCTCACAGCTGGACCAGGCTGTGCTGGGATCCTCGTTGCTTCTGCCAGCACTGGGAGCCACAGGGTCCTCCCACTCAGTGACCTGGTGGCTGATCCCCCTTGGATGTCAGAACAGTTTTCTCTTCTCCCAGCTGTGCTGAAGCCCCAGCGGAGTCCCAGCCCTTGCAGCCACGCTGCTCTCATTTACTATTTTATTCTTCGGATCTATTGGTTAAACAGATTTTAATCCACACAGTCTGGAGCTATTGATACCATGCCGTGCTAATTTGTTAGCTGGCTGTCAAGTAAATGAAGTGAAATGCCAAATATTAAATGAAATGTATTGTGTGAAACGGGCTAGTGCCGTGTTCCCTATTTCCCATGTGGCATTCTGCTCCCACGCAGGCTCAGGGAGATTTACAGGTCTCATGGGCCTGGACTCTGAGCAATGGGTGCTCTTGGGGTGTACATTGGCTTGTGGAAGACCTGCAGGGCTCCCCTGGCCCCGCAGCTTTGGAGGGTCCAGAAGCTATGCTAATCTGCACAAGAGCTGGGACATGTTGCTGTCTACAGCCGGTCCTTGGTGTCCACCCCTCTGCCCTCAGTGGGGACGACTGCACTGCTGCATCCCATGACACCCCTCAGCTCACTGGGCACCCTCTCTTCCCCTCAGTGTGTGCCCTGAGGGGTCCTACCAGCCCCCAAGGGATGATGGAGGATGCTCTGTGCTGGGTCAGCTACATGAGTGCAAGGGGGCATCTGCCCCCTGAGTGCCACGCCTGGGAGATGATTTATTTGGTGAGTTATGAGTTTGTTTTCCCCTGTGTAAATATCTGGGAAGCACAGCTAATGTTCTGTACACAGCTGAGGCAATTACAACCCTCAGCACAGCTCTGCACCCCTGGACCCCTCAGCCCAGCCATGCCCCTGCCCCGTGCAAAGGGAGAAATTCCCATTAAACTACCACAGTGAAACATGGCCAGCTCTGCCCACAGCCCTCAGCAACCCCACCCCAGGCCCTTGGGACTGAGTGTGCTCTTGGGGCAGCCCCACAAGGGCCAGCTGTGCTGAGATTACCCTTCCAGCTGTACCCTGGGTAGTCTTTACAGCTGTTCCAGGGGCTGAAGATATGCAGAGGTGATTTTTCAGCTGCGCCTGTGGTGCCTCTCCAGCTGTGCAGGGGTGGAAGGGGGCTCCAGCTGAGCAGGGCTGGCTTTTACAGCTCTTGCAAGGAGATTTCAAGCTGCCCTCAAAAATGTTGGGGAAGAGCCCCATAGCCCCACAGCCCCCCACACGGACCAGGTACAGCCCCAGGTGACTCTCCTGCGAACAGGAGCGGGGCTGATGCTCCCAAGGGCTGCTCATTTCACTAAGGAGGGCAGGTGCCTCGGCCATGGAGCCTGGGCAGCAGCTGTCCCCCAGGTCCTGGCCCCTTGACAACAGGCAGCCCCCAAATCAGCTTCATTAAGAACCATTGATCTGTTTCCTGCTTAATATATTTTTCATTTCCAAATGTTTTTTTCCAGGCTCCACAGCGTTTGCAGCTTGTACCAATTAAGGCAGCACAGAATGAGTGCTGCAGCCCATTAATTAAACTTACAGGGGGAGATTAAGTGCCCACTCCATTCTCCCTGGCAGGTCTCTCTGAGCAACAGGCGTGCTGGGGACAGGAGCAAGGCTGAGCACTCAGGTGCTAGTCACCCTCTGTCCCTCCCTACCCGTCATGTTCCCAGCTGGCTATGAAGCCCCTGCCACACTCAGCTCCAGCTCGTGGCCCCTGGATGCTCACCCTGGGCACAGTGTGGGCTGCAGAATCTCAGGAGTGGAGGGAGTGGGAGCTGCCAGGCCCCTGTAGACCTGGGCTTAGGGCTGGCTCCTCCTGGCTCTGCTGGGAATGGGGATGCTGTGCTCAGTGTCTGCATGCAGGGAGAGGGTGCAGGGCACACAGGGATGCTGCCTTGTCCTGTGCTTGCCAGGGACAGGAGCTCACACTGGTGGCAGAGCTGTGGCACCCACTTTGTTGTGCTCCTGAGTGGCTTCTGCCCTCACTGCAGAGCCAGGGCCCCTGGGCAAGGGGATCCCTGGCTTCCACATGCCTCTGCTGAGCCAACTGTGGGCACAGCTCTGCCCCACGTTCACAGAGGTGGTCAGGCACCAGCTGTGGGTTTGCTCAGGTGGATCTCAGGCTCGTGGCAGCCCTTTGCACCCCGCCATGGGCAGAAGGTGCCCATGCTCTGCTGCTCCCTCCAGGAGAACACACTGATGGGCCACCCAAGCTCCAGGCAGCGGCACCAGCACCGTGGAGCAGCAAACGGTGCTTGTGCTGTCATATACTGTTGCCATGGAAATTATCACACTGTCACATGCTGACATCCTCCCACCCAGGGCACCTGTGCAGCCCCTCTGGCACTCACTTTGGTGCTGATAATGCCAATGGGCCATTGACCCACAGCCATGCAGCAGGAGGGAATGTGGCAAGAACCACAGATGCAGCAGGGGCAGGTCTGTGGGTGCAGGTAGATCACCCCATTGCAGAGGGGTCTCGTTGATGAGTCTTCCAGACATTAATTTACACAAAAGAGGGGAAAATAGACCCAGGCCAAAACCTGGAGCATGGGCCAAACACCATGCTGGAGGCAGAGCCGCTTTCCCCTGGACAAGGATGGGAAAGAAAAAAAGGAAATACCAAGTGGGGAGATGTTGAACTCAAGTGAAACGGTGGTGGGTTCATCTGGGGTCATGTCAAAGAGCCAGGAGGGAACCCACGACGTGTCCACCATCAGCTCTGTACAAAGGACCCACTGACTCTTTGGGCAGGAGCAGAGCTTGGCAGGCACAGATAGCTCCACCAGCAGAGCACCATGGATTTCTCTTCAGCATTTCACTTATTGCCACATGACATTTTGATTAAAAACTTGTTTTATGAGGAATTAAGAGGACACAGTAGATGGATTAAAAACCTGCTCATGGACAGATTCCCTACCTGGTCTTGTTAATGGGGAAACATCAGAGAAAGGCTCTGCCAAGGAGAGGCCCTGGGGACTAAAATTATTTACTGTTTGCAGCAACAGGTAATGTGAGATTGCAAAAACTTCCCTGGTGTGCAGAAGATTTGAGAAATGATACTGAGGAAGAAGATGGTTTGCTGCAACATCACAGCCTGAGATGCCAGGAAAAGCACAGCAGAGCAAGCTGCAACATGAGGTGATGTGCTTAGGTATAGGTTTAAGGAGAAATGTGGTTCTTCCTTCCTGAAACACACTTCAACACAAAAAGGGCAGTGCACATTAACCTCTGAGTTTTCTATTTGTTTAGGTTTTTTGCCTTCCTGTGAGCAGTTGGTTCTGTGGAAAAGCAGCCCCCATCCCTGCCTTGGGACACGCTCTCCACTCACCTGGCACCACTGTGAACACAGGGCAAAGGCAGGATGCAGAGGCCTGCTGGGGCCTAGTGGGGCTGAGGAAACCTGGAGCAAGTGGTGGGCTTGGAGCAGGTGAAAAGGAATAAATCCAGCCTTGCTGGACCCTCCTGCCTAGGGGCTGCAAGGAACTGCACTGTGTGACACAGGGGGAGGGCAGGATGCCGCCTGCTGGCCCCCATGGGCTCAGCCCCTCCAGCTTGGGGCACACATCAACTCTGTCCCCAGCAGCAAGGCTGGAAACGCCACAGGAGGCTGTGGGGTGTGGTTGGGGTGTGCCGGGGCAGGACCAGCATCCCGTGCCTACACTGACACCAGCACTGGCATGGTGGCACCCACAGCATCACTTGGTGTTTCCCTGCCTCATTACTTTCGATTTAGCGGTTGCTAGAGAAACTAAAAGTTGCAGTTTGGGGAGCAGCTGCATTTTAATTAGTAATTACCAACAGTGCTGCTCTGGCCCAGCTGTTGCCTGCAGGGTCCCTGCTGCCACTTGGGGCTGCCCTGCTGGGGTAGCCGGAGATGCCCCAGCCTGCCTGCCCTGCGCTCCTCCCTATGTCAGCAGGAGAGCAGAGGGTTTGGCACTGATGGTCCCAGCCAGGGAGGTGCTGAGTAGGGGTCTGTGCAAATGCATGGGGGTCCAAGTGTCCCAGCTGCAGCCCTGGGGGAGGAGAGCATCACGGTGGCATCTGCGGCCACAGCTGCCTCGGTTTCTGCTGCAGCAGCTCCCTCTGCTAATGCCTGCACTTGTCCCTGTTCCTCCACCTGATTAATTCCTCATGTGGCTCCATAAATGCTGCCATGATGCCCAGAGCAGGGAGATCTGCATATCCCCTCTGCCTGAGAAGAGCAGCTTGTCCAGGAGAGAGCCTGAGGGAATGTCACCAGGCACTGCAATCACCTTCCTTGCTCCCCTCTGGGGTGATGCCTGCCATCCCCATGCCAACCCTCCACCTCGTGCCAGGTCCTCTCCTGCAATTCCTGACCCGTGGCTCCAGGACCTGTGAGGTGGGTGCAGAGGCTAAGGGCAGGATCCCCCTGCAGACCTCAGCTCCTGGTTGCTTCCATCCCCTCCCCGGCTCACTGGGCCAGTGGTTCATTTTAACAAGGCTTTTAGGCTTAAGTGCTGCTTGACATGACTGGGAGAAATTGATATTTTGAGAATGAGCTTGTGAGGGGCCATGAATAATTCACGCTGGGGCGGTTCCGTTCCCATAAACAGGCTGCTAAAAAAGCCAAACCCAGCTCTTAACAGGGAAACAAATTCCCATCCTCCAAAGCCGCAGACCCCAGCTGAGCTTCTGCTGAATCTTTCATCTCCAGAAAGGGGCTCCTACATGGCAGTGGCAGGGAGGGAAGCTGGACCCTGCATGCTTTCTGGAGCATCCTCTGATGATACCTTCTCCCCACACCAGGATGAGCAGCACAGCCCTGGGAAATCCTGTTGGAGTCACTGTGGCAGTGGCACTGAGGCCACGTGAGCCAGCAGTCAGCAGCATGTCACCAGCCCCATGGGCCTGGTGTGACACCTTTATTTCATTAGGCCCCCCCATTAAAGGCTACCTGTGGGGCTGAGGGCAGTGAGACTCCCCTGCAATGAGCACAAGTGATGAAGATTGTCACGCCAGAGTGGCTCTGGGAACAGGGTGCACACACCTCAAACCTCCAGGGCAGGCAGCAGGGCACAACCCGGGGACACAAGGCAAGGGCCCAGGACAAGGAGCTGTGGAGGGAAACTAGGCTCAGGCCCTCTGCAAGCATCCAGCTGTCCACCTGAGGGTATCCCCATGGAGACCTCCAGCACTTGGAAGGCACAGGCTCTCTCTCTCTGAGCACATGTGAGGATGAGCATGCAGGAGGCACAGCACTGCCAGACTGGAGCACAGCATTGGGATAGGAATGATGGGTTTGAACTGGCCATGGAAGAATTTGAGCTGGAAATTAGAAGCAGTATCCTCACTGCCAGAGCAGCCAGCCCCAGTGTGACCGCAAGATGGACAGTCCAGGACATGAGCTCAAGCCAGCCTGGAGAGAGAGAGCCAAGGGAGGAAGAAAGGGAGGGAGGAATGGATGATGGATGGATTCCATCAAGATTGCAGCAGCCAGGCAGGGAGCCATTCCCAATTCCACATGCCCCTCCTTTGGGATGTGCCCACCCCATGCTAGCAAGGCTTTGGCACCCAGCTGCCAAGAACTTTGTCCTCTGCCCCATGGCTGGGGGGCCTCTGTGCAATCCAGGAGCATCCCCCACTTGCCTCAGTGCTGCTGTAGGGAGGCTGGAACCCCCTTCCCCACCCAGAGGGGAGAGGACAGGACCACTTGCTGCTCCCATCCCTTGCACGGGTCTATTGGGGAGTGCCTCCATTGTGCCTCTCCCAGCACAGAGCTGGTAGCCCTGGTGCGCCAGAGGCACTGCACGGTGACAACAGTGTCTGTTTGCTGCCACTGAGGATCCCTCTCTCTCTGGCTGCTCATTACTGGACACCTTCCAAGTGACAGGGCTGGATGACACTAATCTGGCTGGTTTCACGGCAAGAGCCCATGTGGCTGCCCCACAGTAGCTCCACCAGGGAACTGGAGGCTGCCCAGCTTTTCACAGAGATCCTGGAGCAGCCTGGGCAGGAGGGATCCTGCGAGATGAACATGGGACATGGCATTATGACAGGGGCCAGGAGCACTGAGGGCTACCTGCAGTGACTTCAGGAAGAGTTTTGCCCTGACTTCAGACTGCAGGAAATGTGGACACCATACAGCCCAGCTGTCCCCCATCCCTGGGCTACACGCAGTTTGACAGGATTCCTTGGCAGTGCTGCCATTCTCACAGATGCTGGTCCTGTCTCCTGCCCAGCTGACACCCTCAGCAATCAGGATGCTGATGGCTTGAGGGGAGCAATGGTGATAGAGGAAATGCAGCCATCACCGGTGCCTGGGAATGCTCAGCGAGAGGTGAGGGGGACAGTGTGGGCATCTATCCCCTCCACAGGCACCCGTGGCTGTGGCTGCACCAGCGCTTTGCAGTCCCTCCACCGTCCCATCTGGGCTAGCAGGAGCTGGGCAGGGACTCAACCTCCCTCAGGATGGATATGTGGGGAGGGGGCAGAGAAAACCCCCAGCCCCCCAGCAATACCCCGTGCCCTGGGGACCAGGACAAAGGCACCGAGGGCCGAGCCGGGAGCACGGGGGGCAGCACAGCACCCTGTCCCCCGGGAGCACGGGGAACCTCCCGCCGGCGCCTCAGCACGGAGCCGGGCAGCGATTAGTGAGGAAGAGCCCTGCAGCCCAGCGCTGCACGGGGAGAATTAGCGGTAATAAGTCATGATCATCCCCTGATGACGAGCACTTAATGTGTGCCGGTTCTGCTATCAAAGTGCCTCTTAAACCCCAATCGCCCTGTCGATAGCGATGGCAGCGGCTGATGGATCCCCAGTCGCCCGGCTGCCCGGCCAGGTCGCTCCCGGCATGCCAAAGGCAGGAGCATCGATTTCCCACAACTGCAAAGAGGCAAATATTTGAAAAGTGATAAATAAGGGGAGCTGCCGTCTCTGCTGCGCATGTCAGCGCCTGGGATTAAGGCAACGAGGTGAGACTGCCCAATTAAATCCCGACGAAAATGGCCGCAAATTCAATTTTTCCCTTTGCCCATATCCATCCCAAGGGCCGGGGTAGGGGGGTGGCGGGGGCCGATAACATGGGGTTCATCGATTGGCGCTGCTGGGAAGAAATCTCTCGGAATTCAATTAGTTGGGAAAACACAAGGGGCATCACAGGGAGCAGGGCTGTGACTGTGCCTTTGTCATACCCCAGGGAATAGAACACCAAGCACCTGATGGAAATCACTAGAGGACCACTGGGCACAGCGGTGACAGCACCCATGGGTGGCCCACACTTGTTCTGAAGAGGGTCACCCCAGGTCTGGTGCACACCACCAGCATGTGCAGGACATGGTGGCAGCTGTGTGGGGGAGTCAAACATCCTGCTCCCTCCCCGGCATTGATGGCGACAGGGAACAGCTTGTGCGAAGTAAACTGTGCCCCTGAGCAGTGCCTGGCCAGTGCTGACCTGAACGGAGCAGAGCTGGCCCTGGCAGGGACAAGGCTGTGGGTGCTCAGCACATCCCAATAGGGTGGGGAGATGGAATGGCAGGGGTGGGGGCTGCAACTGATCCCCAGCCCTTTCTTCCAGAGCTCCAGCGCAGAGGGATGACCCTGTCGGGATGAACAGCCATTATGTCTCATCGCCTTGGAAACCAAGAGGCAGCTCTGAGGAGCCTCTCAGTCTCCTCCTTCTCCTCTTTCTAACCGAGTCCCATGGTAGGAGGCCAGAGGGATTTGGGGATGTGGGGCGGGGGACAAGCCCAGGCTGTGCGGCTGGGTGCAGGCATGGGGGATACCTGTCCCTGTCAGCCACTGGGCACCCTGCTACCTGCCGCCTTGCTTGGTTTCTCATCCCTGTGTGTGAGAGGTCCTCCACTAAGGCACATGGTGCTCAAACTAGCCTGGGTAATGGGGGAGTCTTGCTTCATTCCCACATTGGAGGCACAGGGGGAAAATGTGTATTCCGACCAGTCCCTGCCCCTGTGGAAAAGAGACTTGTGGTAGTGGGTGAGGAAAAGGCTCCCCAGCCTCAGAGCCATCAGCCTTCCTGGCCTGTGGAGATGGGCTCGCTGGGGCTGTGGGGAGCAGGCACTAGTGTCCCTGCAGGGATGGCAGTGTCCTTACAGCCCTGTTCCTCTGCCAACTTCCCTGGGTGGCAGCCTGCACCAGTGGGGACAGGAGACCAAAGGCTGCAGTGGGGGGCTGGGGTGACAGAATGAGGGCTATTGGGACAGAAGGTCTCCCCAGCCAGCACACCCCTCCTCTGTGGCACAACAAAGCCCCTGCACGGACCATGGCCAGTGGCCAGCAGCCTTCATCCGGGACGGGCAGGGATCACTCCTGCGAGCCCGGGGCCGTGGTGACGGCTGGGATGGGGCGCTTGCCCGGACGGGGACGGCAGGACCGGGCTGGGAGGCGCTGCGGCAGATGTGGGCTGCTCTGCCTCGCGAAAGGTGCTTTTTCCAGCTGCAGGCACAGCTGGGACCGGCTCCAAGCACAGCTGGGACCGGCTCGGGGCTGCCCCGTGCGCGGGCCGGGACAGGCTGAGCGCTGCGGCGGGAGGCGGCGGCGCGGCCGGCGCGCAGTGCCCGGCTCCGGCCTTCCCTGCGGGACTTCCGAGTGCTGTGGGGAGCAGGAGCACAGCCTGCTGGCTGCCGGCTGCACGGCCCGGCCCCGACTGCTGCCTGCCTGCCTGCCAGCGGCACTCACGCAGGGCATCCCTAGAGTCCCAAGCAGAACACCCCGTGGTACCATGCAGGAAATTGCCACAGCTCGCCTGCTGCGGCCCTGCCAGAGCACCTGTGATGTGCTGACTGCCTCCAACCCCAGCCCCACCATACCCAAAACATCCCGGGACATGCGAAACCCTCAACTAAATGATGAGTGAAGGGCTGGAGGGCCCAGCTGGCTCGGAGGACAGGATCACCTTGTAGCAAGGGTGACAGTGGCTCCATCCTGAGACTGCAGCAGCACCAGTGACACACAGCTGGGGCTTGCTAAAAACAGTGGCACTGTGTGTGGGCATAGGCCTGGCATCACCTCAGCTGGCAGGGAGTGGGGTCAGGACACATCTCTGCCTCCCGCTACCATTTGCCTCCAGCCCTGTAGCACCACATTGCCTGGTAGCCTTCCTCCTCTGCCTTCTCCCTGCAGCCCAGTGACTGTCATGTGAGTCTAAATAGGAGTGGAAGCAGAGGAACAGTGTTGTTGGGGACAGGTTTACCTGGCAGAGGGGTTAAGGGTCATGATGCAGTGTGGAGCTGCAGAGCCTCTCCTGGAGCACTGGGGGGTGGGTAGGAGCCCATGCAGGAGCCATGACACAGGCAGGTGGTGGCTGACGTGTGTCCCTGCTGCCTGTGCCCTCACACACACTTCTGCTGAGCCCACAGGAGCAGGTAGAACCCCTCTACCTGGGCTTCCCCCTCCTGCCTGAAATGTCCTGGAGCACCCCAAAGCTCCTGGGCCCTGGTCTGAGACTTGATATTCTGCCCACTCCCTTACACACATTGGCAATTAGAGCATAATTGTAATATTTGCATATTCATAACAGCTGAAATTAATCGCATTTGCATAATGGTAATGAAAGGGACTTCATTAATTACCACTTTTTTTCTGGGGATTTTGCATGTAAGTGGATTCCATTAGGCAGGTTGAGCTGTGGTGGGTGCAAAGGTGGGATGGGAGCTGAGTCACTGAACTGGTACGGAGCCATGAGGAACGATGGCATCACTGCCACCCTACCTGCCCCAATTCTCTGTGCCCTGCTGCTGGGCTCAGCTGTGCTGTGGGGACTTGGGCCTGTGCCCAAACCCTTCCCCTTGTCCTGCTGACACCACACTTGCCTCAGGCACTCTGTTACAAATAAGGTGTTGCAGGTGGGAACAGGGACGGGCACCATGATCTGTGGAGATATAGAATCTCTCCTGGGGGCACTGCAAGGGATGACATCCTGCTCCATGTGCTCAGCTGGGTGACTGCTGCCACCATCCCCTGTGCCTGGGGTCCCCGGTGTATGGAGAGAGCTGGGCAGCTGCTCACAGTAGTCAGGATACCCCTCTCCTGCCCCAGGGTGATGCCCAGGGAGACCTGGGCAGTGGGGCCAGCCGATGTGAGCAGATGGCTCCCATTGCATCACCTGTCACTGCAGAGCCCTTCCCAAGGGATGCACCAGCTTGGAGCCCCACAGCCCTGCCCCACTTGCCCTGCTCCCTCCTGGCAGGGATGGAGAGCTGAGCAGAGGAGCAGGAGGGGGGAGCAGGGCTTTGCTGGTACAGCCACGTCAGAACCAGACAGGAGCGATAACCCTGCCCAGGGAGCTCTGGAGGCACACAGTGGCCCCTGGGTGACTGTCCATCCCTGAAGAGTGAACATCTTCCTCTGCTTCCCAGCCCACCTGTGTGTGCAGGGTCAGTTCAGCCCTGTGTGTGCTGGTGCCAACAGCAGCTGAAATAATCAACACGCACCAGGTTTGGGGAAAACGACTCTGCAATGATGCTGGGAAGTGACAGGTTTCGCTTCGGCCCCAGCCACGTGCTGCCTGTGGACAGCCCTGCTCTGCTCCGGAAGGACGGTCAGCCGCAGGGCACCTCTGCTCAGCTCCGGATGGGAAGAGGCTTTCCCGAGAGACGGAGCTCGTTGACTCCTTATTGATGACTCTTTCCCTCCTGCACGTCTGGGGAAGAGACCTGCGGAATAAATCAGTGCAAGAGACAGATTATGGCAGCTAAAGACTCCAAATGAGATGATAATTGCTGTAGTAATGACAACGAAGACCTGATGCTGCCGATAAGGAAACATCTCTTCTGCTCTTGCCTGGTGCCCGGACAGGGGTTTGGCACAGGCGCACGGATGAGGCCGTCCCCAAGGATACCAGGGCCAGGCAGCGCTGCCCTCCCGGCGCCCAGGGCAGGGGCTGGGTGCCCACGGCGAGGGTGGTCGATGCTGGTCCCCACAGCGGCAGGGATGGGGGTGTTGGGGTCAGGCGAGGGGCCCGAGGTGGGCAGCCCTGGCGGGGCTGTTTGTCTGGTTCTCCCGCCGGCTGCGTGTCAGCTCTAATTAGGCAAACTTCTGTATTCATTGCGAGCCTAGCCAGCAGAGAATTCCACAATTGAATTTTAATGCCCTAAAAACACATTACAATCAGCCTGATTAATTAAGAGATGGCTTAACATGGTGACCGGGCTGCAGCGGGCTGTGCTGGGGAGGGGGGCCGCAAGGACCAGCTCCTGCGCCCCACGGCATCGGGGACGGGGCTGAGTGTGCTGGGGCCGGCATTGCTCCTCACTGAGCCCCACGGGGCTGTGGGAGAGGGTGAGAGCCAGGGGCTGGCTGTGCCCCGGAGATGCCGGGCTGCAGAGGATCCCTGCACCTCCAGGCAGAGAAGGGCTGAACTCAGACCTTGGGCACTTGGTCAGCCTCACCTCAGCCAGGCAGCTGCAGGAGCATCCCCTTCCCCCCCTCAGCCCCTGCTTTCCCCATCAGGTTGGCCACTGGGGCCCTGGTGAATGTCTGTTCCCTGTGTCCCCACCGGGTCCCCACTATGTCCTTGCTCTGGGCATGGGGGCTGACACTGCCATGCCACTGCCATGAGCAGGGCGGTCCTGGGGGGAACCTGCTTGCTTTTATTTGTGAGTGAACTGTTGGCAAGCTGGCAGGCTCCTATTAATAACTAATAGCTAATAACTAATACATACTATTAATAACTAATGATAAGCTGGGAGGTTCTGATTAATTTTTATCTGCGGTGATTCCCTGGGGTGCCAGTGATGCTGGCTAATGGGCTGCCACTTCCCTCAAGGCAGCACTGCCCTGCTCCCAAGCCACTGCTTGATGTCACTGTGCTGTGCCCAGCCCAACCCAGGCCATCTCCCTGCATATGTCATTGTTTGGGGTGGCCTCACCAGCCCCCCTGGACACTGTGGGGTGAAGCATCCCCAGGGGAGCCCTTCCCCTGCATCCCACCATGGGTGCTGGGTAGTGGGAGTGATCCCTGCAGACCCTTTCTGGGTTGAATTCCACAGGGTGCCCCTGGTCAGGGAGAGGGTTTGGCCAAAGCCCATCCTCCTGCTATGTAATGAATGGAAAAGGGAGGAATCCATAACCATGATGTAAAGGAGAGGGTGCAACCAGCAGGATATCAATCAAAGGGAAAGTGATAAAGGGAGCCTCTTGACAGGAGGGGCCAGCAGTGGAGGGAGGGATGGTGGCAGCATCAAGAGGCCAAAAGAAATTTTGGCACGGCGATAAATCCTGGAGCGGCTGGAGCCACTCGAGCACTAATGATGAGGCGAAAACACCAGCCACGTTTAACAAATATTTCTGCTCTGTATTTGGAGAGAAGCAGGACGACATGCTTGAATTGTACAAGAGTGATGAAACCATCTATTAATTACTGCCGGGAATGTTAAACAACATCTGCCAGCTCAGCGGGCCCAGGCACCGCCCGCCCTGGCCTCCTCCAAGAGCTGGAGGAGAATTTGGCCTCCTCATTAATTTCCTATGAAATCTTGGAATAGCAAGAAGATCCTGGCCAGCTGATGGAGAGCCCACCCATGCTGGGAGCCGCAGGGATGCAGGGGTGCTCAGTCCTTAACTTGGCTCTGCTGGGATTTATATAATGTTTGCACCCAGTTCAATCCTTCTTGATGAAGAATAGCCATAAGTTGGCAAAGGTTGGGGTTTTGTTTCCCATAACTTGGTATATAGATTTTCTTATATCCATGTGTTTTTGCAGGCTGCAAGAAAGTGAGGCCTGAGCTGGACAACATGCTCATTTAAGGTATCCTGCAGGAATCTTTGTCACAGCTTTGGGAGGGACTGCCATCTTTCCCTGCATCTCCCATGTGCTGTGCAGTGCCTGTAACCAGAAAAATGGAGGCAACAGAAGGACAGAAGGGATAGAGGGATAGGGGAATAGAGGAGATGAAATATAGAGGGGGTGGAGAGATGGAGGGGAAGGAACAGAGGAGGAAGAAGAAATAGAAGGAGACGAAGATGAAGAGGAGGAGGAGAAAGGGGGTCCAGGAAGATGAAGAGGAGGAGGAGAAAGGGGGTCCTGGAGGGGAGGACCCCACAGGACCAGCACAAGTCCCAGCTGTGGCACAGTCCTGCTGCACCCCATCATTAGCAGCAGAAGGTGGCTTCTTCATTTTAGGAGGTGGAAATGGACTGAGCAGCAGAGGTGGCTGAAGGGCACAGCAGACTTCAACAGGAGAAAACAGGTGGCTCAGCAGCAGAAAAACACTAATTAGCAAATAAACTCTGTACAGTATGCACTGACCAGGGTTAAGCAGAGGAGGACTTGACAGAGTGACAATCCCACCAAGGAGTCCCCAGCAGGCACCAAGGCTGCTCTTGGTGCCAGGTCCTTGAGTCAAACCACCGCTGGTGCCCATGGCCATGGAATAAAGGAGGTCCAAGATGTTCAGGTGGGATGCTTGGTAAGGAGGAGAGCTGGGGATATACATGCAGCCAGCCAGGTCACATCAGTCAGCAAAGCATGCCCCAACTCCGGGGAGGTGGGAGGGACACCCCAGCAGGGGTAATGGGGCTCAGGGCACAGCCGTCGTGGGGATACCCTGGTCTAGGGGACACAGGTGGGGTGGTGGGGCTAGGTAGGTGGGGCTAGGTGGAGACGCTTTTCATCTCTTAGCCCCTTTGCATCCTGAGGGCATAGGTTCAAGGAAGATGGTCTTTGGTGAAAAATCATGAGATTTAATACAAGCAAAACTCCTGCAGCTACCTCTGCAAGATGCTGGGTCACATGTGGATTATTTTTCCCAGCCCTTTTCTACACATACAAAGGCTAGAATTTACTCACGATAAAAGGCAAAATCCAGACATGACTCCAAAATATTGGGGTGCTTTAGAAGAGAGAAGAAAGCCCGGGGGGAAGGGGTGCCTGGGATGCCCCCTCCCAGTCCAAGCCCTGGATTCCCTTGCACAGCTACAGGGTGCAGGGGAGAATGGGGCAGGTCTGGGGGTGCCCAGGAGGGACAGGGTAAGAAGGGTCAGTGGGATGATGCTATCCAGCCATCCCAGCCCACAGCACCTCATCCCTCATGGCCCCCAGGGTGCCAGTTGAGCCACCTGGAAGCCTGGGACAAGCAGTTAAAATACAGAAATGTCAATTTAAATTAAAACATGTTTCATAAAGGAGAAAGATAAAGCTTTCCCTGCAGCAAAATGAGATGAGAGATTTATGGGGTGCTGGCAGGACTGGTGTCCCCTTTTCAGTGGGCTCAGGGTGGGGGGCTGGCTTGGCTTGTGCTGTTGGCACCCCAAGGCACTGCCACCTTCCCATCCCAGCCATCACAGAGGCCAGAGCTGGGTCTACGATGAAATGTCAGCTCGACAATAAAATGTGCAGGAGCTAAGTTTTCTTCAGGCTAAAAAAACTGGGCAGCAGTAGCAGAGATGCTTCATACAGAGCTGCCCTCCCTCTCCAGCACCCCACTTGGCCCCCTCCTCATCTTCCTTGTGTATATGGGGCCCATCTGACCCCATGCTCATTGTGCCAGCTGCTCACACAGAGGCTGCCAAGCACAGGCCCCAGCACCAGCATGAGACACGGCTCCAGAGCCGCATGTGCCACGGCAGGGAGTAAATCCTCTGCGTCCTGTCAAGGTAAAGTGACAAAACACCGGCCTGCAATGCAGGAACTGCAGTTATAACATGAGAAAATCAATGCAATATATTACCAGAGACATAAAGATGCTATTAATGCTTCAGCGCAGAGCCCTCAGCTTCGCCTGCCATCGCAGGGCAGTTTTACATGAGGGCTCTCTGCATTCCCATCTGGTTGCTCAGGTCACCCACATGCTGGGGCTCAGTTCTGTGTTTATTCACTGATACCCCCACCCAGCAAAGCTTTCCTGCTCCCACACACTGACTCCTGGTCTTTGACCCTGCCAGGGGCCTGGGCTCCAGCTGGAGATGCAACCAGGACAGCTGGGGCGATGCATGGCCTCAGTGAAAGCCTTTCTCAGGTGCAGGGACTCAGTGAGGCTGCAGCCCCAGGCCAGGCAGGGGCCAGCTCTCCTTATAAGGATTCCAGTGACTGTGCAGCTCTGCCATCCACCCACCTGCACTCAGGCGACTCCCGGTAAAGACTGAAGAAGATGACAACCCCGGTGCACCACAGAGTGAGACCACAGAACCTGTATAAGGGGCAGCCCTCACCTGGCATGGCGGCTGCCGGCAGGGAGCAGTCTGTGTCCTGGGGACATGTGTGCAGGGAAAGGAGAGCTGGGGATATACACGCGGCCCGCAATGTCATGTCACACATCACAGGCCTGCCCCAACACCGGAGAGCTGGGAGGGACACCACAGCAGGGGTGATGGGGCTCCATTATGGGGATACAATGGTCTTGGGGACACAGGTGGGGTGGTGGGGCTAGGTTGGTGCTGGATCCTGTGGAGAGGCTTTTCATCTCTTGGCCCCTTTGCATCCCGAGGACATGGATGCCACTCCCTACAACTGACAGTTTGGACAATTCCTGAGAGGTTGAGTCAAGCCTCTTCTAATTGATTAATCAATAGCTTTAATTGAGTTGAGGCTCCATAGTGGGTAGTTCCACCACTGTTATCCCCTCGGCCGGCACTGCCCTGACCCCCCACCAAAAACCTGTTGCTGTGACTGGCCTCTGCCCAGGCTGGGCTCCCAAGGCACAGTGAATTCCTGAGGCTTGCAGCTGCCCGGGGCTGCAGAGGGCTACTGCAGCAGTGAGAGAGGAGTCGGACCATGCGGGGCTCCCCCGGCATGGGGTAGGAGCCCCCGGGAACAAAGGGAAAGCCGAATACGAGGGGCTACAAAATGTCCACGGCTCCAGGTACCCGTCCTGTCAGCCACGGCACAGCCCCCGGGCACGGGCGGGACGGGACACGCACCCACCCGTGCAGCCTGCGAGTGCGCCTGGGGACACAGAGCACGGGGAACGGCGACTGGGAGCGCGGGGCTGCCTGCGGACACCGCCGGGTCACACTCCTGCACGCCCGAGCCACAGCTCCGCACAAGTGCAGATGAACATTTTATGGTAAAATATGCAGAGCATGGGACAAAAGGAGAGAGCGTTTCTCGCATAATGAGACGCTGCCAGAGACAGGCTCCCCAGAAAAACCAATTAGGAGGGCGCTTTGCGTGTGTCAAACAGGCCAACACCTGGCGAAAGCGCCTTTCCCAGAGCGAATTCCAGCCAAGCGCCCCCAGTTCGGCCCTGTCCCGCAGACCGTCCGGCACAGCCGGGAGCCCCACGCGTGTCACAGGCAGCGCGGGGCCGCCTCTGCCCGCGGGGCGCGGCGTGGGGCCGCTCCACCTCGGCCGTGGTCACG
>VYXD01012210.1:158250-179892 GCA_013397195.1 Hylia prasina | reverse complement strand
CCGGCGTGTGGTGTGCCCGGTCTGATCCCCCCGTCCCTTCCCGCAGGCCATCGTGTGGGACGAGTACCTGACCGGTCCCTTCGGGCTCATCGCGCAGTACTCGCTGCTCAAGGTAAGCGCCGCGGGGGCCGGGGGCAGGCGGCCGGGCCCCGGCGCTCCCGCACTCGGCTGACGGCCGTGCCTCCACGCAGGAGCATGAGGTGGAGAAGATGTTCACGCTCAAGCCGGGCCGGCTGCCCCCGGCCGACGTCAAGAACATCATCTTCTTCGTCAGGCCCAAGCTGGAGCTGATGGACATCATCACGGACAACGTGCTCAGGTACCGCGGGCAGGGCAGGGCGTGGCCTGAATCACCGTGTAGTTTGTCACACCTGTGCAGGGAACGAGCAGCAGACACCAAACTGCAGCACAGCCACTCTGCAGCTTAAGTGGGGGTGCGAGATACACTGGGCAGGGGGGCTTCACCTTGGCCGCGATGCAGAGGGTGTGTTCCTCCCTTCGAGGATGTACACTCCTCCTAATTAGCTGGAATGAGTCATGCTTGGATTGCTGTGCCTTTTGGGAACTGTAGGACAGCCACGTCCCCCTGCCCTGGTGTCAGAGCTGTGGCTGCACAGGGCTGGACACTGACACACAAAATCCAGGAGCCAGTGTTCCTGTTCTGTGTGAATCCAGTGCCCCCTGCCCGC
The DNA here is from genome assembly GCA_013397195.1 of Hylia prasina. Classification (NCBI taxonomy): domain Eukaryota; kingdom Metazoa; phylum Chordata; class Aves; order Passeriformes; family Sylviidae; genus Hylia; species Hylia prasina. The sequence goes on along the minus strand of VYXD01012210.1, from coordinate 179,203 downwards.
GGTCTGTGCTGCTCCCATGTGCAGTGAGTGACCGTGTGCTGTGCTCCTGCTGTGACTTTTCCAGGGAAGACAGAGGCCGCTCTCCGCAGAGAGATTTCCACATCCTGTTCGTGCCGCGCCGCAGCCTCCTCTGCGAGCAGTGGCTGAAGGAGCAGGGCGTGCTGGGCTCCTTCATCCACCGTGAGCAGTACAGCCTGGACCTGATCCCCTTCGATGGAGACCTGCTCTCCATGGAGTCTGAGAGCGCCTTCAAGGTGCGCGCTCACCTCGTCCTCCAGGAAAAACGCGCTGTGGTTTTGTGCTGGATGTTGGTGCTGGTGCAGCAGCCCTCAGAGGGTTTGGGAGTGACCCGCACAGCAAGGAAAGGCCTTGCAGAGCAAACCTGGCTTGATCCCGAAGCCTGAACTTCCCTGTGTGTTTTCACACTAAGCGCTGAAGGAGTGGTCATTACACCGAGCTGCACCCCAGTTACCCCAGTTCCTCCAGCTTCAGCTGCTGGTGTTATTGTCACAAATGGAGCATTCCTGAGGCTTAAAACATTCAGTTGTCACAAGGAGCCAGCACGGTTTGTGTTCCTGCACAGCCGGGGAGCCGTGTGTGATGGTTCTCATTGCACTGAGCATTAACCGCTGTCACATCCCAGCTGCATGTCCTGCGATCCCAGAGTGCTGCATCTGAGGACAGGGCAGTTTGGGAGTTTCTTGGCCCTCTCTGTCCTACGTGTATCCCAGAGAACATGTCACAACTTGCAGCGTAATGAGCTGTTGGATGCTCAGATTGGCTTAATTAGCAGGAGAGGATCCTTCGAGTCACTTTCTTTTATTCCATCAAACTGGATTTGTGTCTGGAGTTCAAAAATACTAGTGTCTGGTCATCAAAAAATGATTTGATGTAGTGACAGCACAGATAATAAAGCCCATATATACCAACAGCCATAGTTTGTCCCCAGCCTGTGTCTCCTCTGAACTGTTCACATGGACCCTGCTCTGCTGTGGAGGCAGCTGAATATTCTGATTCCATCAGAATCCCTCTTGTTCTTTAGGAATGTTACCTGGAGAGTGACCAGACCAGTCTGTACCATGCAGCAAAGGGGCTGATGACACTGCAGGCTCTCTACGGAACCATCCCACAGATTTTTGGGAAGGGCGACTGTGCTCGGGTGAGGCTGACAAATGCATCTTGTTCTTTGGAACTGCCTTAAGAAGTGTTTGGTTAAATGCACCCCTGGGGTTTTTTTAATCCAGTCATGACACACATCCTTTTTGCTTCTCTCTGATCAACCTGTGGTTTAATTGGTATTTTTTGTGATGAGGGAGCAGCTTGAGGGGAATACAGTATTTTGGCCATCGCTGTCTTGCTGAGCTGCAGAGAGCAGCAGAGAAGGACTTTTCTCTCATTCTCATCCTGCCCCATCCATCAGCCACTCTGTACCTCCTGCCATCCCATTCTTTTCCAAGCATGTGCCTGCAGGGCCCAGAGGTCACATCCATCTGCTGTGGCCTGCAGCATAACCAGAGTAATGTGATTTCCTCGCAGCACGTGGCCAACATGATGATCAGGATGAAGCGCGAGTTCCCTGGGAGCCAGAATTCCATATTCCCTGTCTTTGACACCCTCCTGCTGCTGGACCGCAACGTGGACCTGCTGACACCGCTGGCCACGCAGCTGACGTACGAGGGGCTGATAGATGAGATCTATGGGATTCAGAACAGTGAGTCCTGTGGGGAAGGGGCAGTTTCCTGTGTCCTGGGGCAGGATGCAGCGTGTTGGGTGGGTTTGTGCTTCACTAAATGTGATGTGGGAGCAGCTCAGCTGAAATCAATGTGGGGTTTATTTAGTCCCAAGCTGGAGGCCGTTTAAGATCCACTCTGGCTCTTTTTGCCTGGGAAGGGGAGCCAAACACAGTCTGTGGTTACTGAAAGGGCATCTTTTGGCTGTTGGCTGGGTGCAGGCACAGTGATAGAACAGGGAGTGTGTGAGTGGGAATGTTAGTGTGTGCCTTCAGCATCCATCCTGCCTGGGTCACGTGCCACACTGAAGGGACAGGGACAGATTGTGAAATGCCATTTTCAGAACACTGTCCTGCTCTTCAGGGGTAAGAAAACTCCAGAGAGGCATTTATGGGCTGAAATCCCTCCTGCTGGAATGGACTGGCTGAAAGCTCCAAGCCTCTCTGAAAGCAGGGCAGCTGGCACTTGGGTTCTGATGTTTGTGTAGGTCCCTCCCTGGCTGAGTGCAAGGAGACTCCTTAATTAACACACAGGCACTCAGTGGTTTGAGTGTTAATATTGCTTTGCTGCTCAGAGCTGTTTCCAGCTCGGGGACATATTTCTACAGCCTGCTGATCCTAACTTTTGCTGATGAAGTTCCAGTCCTTATAAGGTTTATTTCTCTGCATTTGGTAGCTTATGTGAAACTCCCTCCTGAGAAGTTTGCCCCAAAGAAGCAGGGTGAGGGTGGCAAAGATCTCCCCACGGAACCCAAGAAGCTGCAGCTGAACTCTGCAGAAGAGCTTTATGCTGAAATCCGAGACAAGAACTTCAATGCTGTGGGGTCAGTGCTGAGCAAGAAAGCCAAGATCATCTCAGCAGCCTTTGAGGTGAGGCATGTGTCCAACAGTGCATCAGATAATTCAGTCTGTGTTCAGCAGGGCTGGGAGTGGCAGCTCAAGCTGCTCCCACACAGTAATCCCCCATCCAGAGAAAAAACAGGAAGCTGTTCCAGTCTGTTCCCCTGCCCTGGGATGAGGTCAGCTCCACTTGGGCTGTTCTGAGTAGGTGTTGATCAAATCTCCTTTTAAGAAGGCTGTAATAATGTGGATCCTCCTTTCTCCCCACACCTCTGTTCTGGGGCTTTCCTTCTGCTCAGAGCTTGCCTAATCCAGCCTTGTGCTGTGTGAGCCCATAGATCCCGTAACAGGAATTGCTCTCTTCAGTCTGCAAGAAGCCAAAGGTGATTTTTAGTGTGCTGATCAATTCCACTTGACTGCTCTTGTTACCTATCCACTGAAAGGTCCTTTTCCCTTCAGGATGCGGAGAAGAAGCTTTGAGCAATAAAACACCAGAATGTACTTTCACAAAGCTGGCATCAAAAATAACAGAAATGTGCAAAAGTCAGTTGTCTTGCAGGAGGTTTGAACTGTAAATTCATGCTTGTCTGTCATCTCAGACAAATCTGGAGAGCTGTGTGGGGCATGTTTGTGGTTTTGTTGAAAACATCCTGTTGATGATTCATAAACTAAGATCCTATATCTCATTTTTCTGACCTCATGGAGACTCTCAAGAGAACTTGTTTCACTTTTTGATTGTATTTACTTGGAGGAGCTTTTTTAGCCTCTTAACCTGTGCCACATGTAAGACAAGGTAGTGGTACCTTAACTGCAATACTGAGTGCTCAGCCTCATCCCCCAGTGCAGCTCTGCTTCTGCACTATTAGTGCTGGAGGTGCTAAAGATGGATTGTTCATAGTGCTTGTTAAAAAAAGAGAATTCTAAGAAATTGTCAGCAGTAATAGGTGATAATGAAACAGCAGCATATTGGCAGCAGAGGACTTCTTCAATCACAGGCTCCATCATTACTCTCCTGCCTGCACTTGCCCATTTAAATCCTTCACATATGAGTCAAATTATTACTATTTTTATTCTAAGTTGCAGCAAGAGGCAAGTAGCCCAAATGCAGAGCAGACCTCTGGAGCTGAACTCTGCATGGTGCTTCAGCACATCCTCCCTCAAAACCTGGCACACTGTTGCCACCAAGTAGAGTGAATGGCAGACCCTGCCAGCCCAATTCCTCAGCACCTTTCACTCCTGCTCCAAGAAGTTCCCCTGCTCTGACAGCATTGGCCTAGAGCTCCCTGTCAGCCAGCAAATAATTCCTATGTGAGAAAAAGGGACTTTTCCATGGTAGGGAAATTGAGGAGCAGCTACTGATGGCTGGAGTCAGACAAATGTGGATAAAATGATTTATAATACTGGGATAATGGAAAATAACAGTCTAATGATCCTGCTGTATTACATGCTGCCTCTCCCCATGATCCAAGTGCTGTTACAGGTAATGCTGAGTGTAATGACTTCAGTTTAAGCATTTAAAGCCCTTTGTCTAAAAGGCTGTGTATCTCTGACTAACTCCCTACAGGGAGTGCAGTAAAAAACCATGGTAAAATGATCTGGTTGGTGTTACTAACATGAACAAGACCTAACCCATGTGATGGATTTCTTCAGGAAAGGCACCACGCCAAGACTGTTGGAGAGATTAAGCAGTTTGTGTCCCAGCTGCCTCACATGCAGGCGGCGAGGAGCTCGCTGGCAAACCACACCTCCATCGCAGAGCTCATCAAAGACATCACCAGTGAGTAGGAAAAATCCCAATCCAGCAGGATGCCAGATAACTTGGTGGACATCACTCAGCCTGGCAAAAACTGGCTTTGCTCCATCCAGTGCATCTCTGCTGAAACGCTAAATGTAAAACATAAGCTTTCAGTTGCTGTTGTATTGATTTTCATTCTTTTCCTAAAGCATCTGAAGATTTCTTTGATAATTTAACAGTGGAGCAGGAGTTCATGTCTGGAGTAGACACAGACAAGGTAAGTAGATAATGGCAATTGGCCACTCTTACATTTTCTAAAAAGTTTTTTTTTTCTTTTTTTTTTTTCTTTCCTTTTTTGTTTTGTTTTGAGAGAGGAGGCATCTGATCTAGATGATGTCCAGTGAAATGGATTTCTGTAGTTACCTGTCAGTGCCTGTGCACACCTGGAGTGCTTGACCTGTCCTGGGGCACCCCATGCTCTGAGGGAGCAGTGGAACATAGAAGATGGTTAATAAGAATTTTTCAGTGCATCAGGCAAAGTCTGGCTACTGAGTGAGGAGCTGACATGCTCTAGGGAGAGCCCAGGTGGAATCAGTGCTGGGTCACTGTTTTACAGATGGACCTGAACTGTCTGGAGAGCAGCTGCTCCTCTTTCTTGCAGTTTTGGAGATCCAGGCAAACCAGACCTTTCTTTCCAGGTCTGATGGGCACTTTAACAGTTCTTTAAATAACACTTATTGTTTTATTTAATAGGTTAACAATTACATTGAAGACTGCATAGCTCAAAAACATCCATTAATCAAGATCTTGCGTCTCGTTTGCTTGCAATCCGTGTGCAACAGTGGGCTGAAGCAGAAGGTTCTGGACCATTACAAAAGAGAGATTCTCCAGGTTAGGCTCTAACATTTGCAGGAATAAATTCCTGAGAAAATCCACATCAGATCTTCAGCTCTACACTTCAGTTCTAGACAGACACTTCTTACACCTGAATAATGTGCACAGAGGGAGCACTGGGTTTCTTGGGAGGTGCTTGTGTGTGTAGATACAGAAGTTTATATCACTCTTTACTATTATGATTTAAACATTCTAGATTGGTTATATTCTAGAGAGATCTGACCCAAAAGGTTTTTTAAAACAAACATCTTTTTTAAACAAACCTCTGCTTTTTTTTTTTTTATTTTAAACACTTGTCATGGGTTTTTGCCATGGTATTAAAGGTGATTTCTTCATATTGCAGACTTATGGCTATGAACATATATTGACCTTAAACAACTTGGAAAAGGCTGGACTCCTGAAACCCCAGACAAGTGGCAGGAATAACTACCCAACCATCAGGAAAACGCTGCGCCTGTGGATGGATGATGTTAATGAGCAGGTAAATGGGCGCCTCAGCAGCAAACGTCACCTCTAACTACAGAATCCTGTGCAGCAGGAAAAACCTCCTTTTTTAGTTAACGTTACTGATTTCTTTGAGGCTGTTTTGCAGCATGAGGTAGCACTGAGCTGCTGCTCCCTCCCTGTCTCTGTGTCCCCCAGAACCCCAACGACATCTCGTACGTGTACAGCGGCTACGCCCCGCTGAGCGTGCGCCTGGCCCAGCTGCTGGCCCGGCCGGGCTGGCGCAGCATCGAGGAGGTTTTGAAGATGCTGCCAGGGCCCCATTTCGAGGAGAGGCAGCAGCTCCCTACAGGCCTGCAGAAAAAGCGTGAGTTTGGCTTTGTTTTCATGTGGTTTACAGGAAAATACATCTCTCTGAGCAGGGAGTCAGTGAGGCAAACTGAAATCAGGGCAGGCAGAGTCCAGGTCTCTGTCTCATCGCCCTGTCACACATCAGTGTTAGATTGACCTAACCCTCCTCTGACAAATGGTTTAACTTCTTGTGAGAGTACTAAAATAAACCCTAAACTTAGATTGTGATTATAATAAGTAATATTATGTGAAAGAGGGTCAGCATCACTCTCAAACAGAAGCACATCCTGTAGCAACTCCAGAGCTGGGAGTAGACTGTGGATTTCTGTGTCCCAGCCTCTAATCCAGGTCATTTGAGTTGACTGTTGATGCAGAGGAGCTGTAAAAGCCAAACCAACCTGGACCTTTTTTGTGAACCCCCAGGTCAGCACGGTGAGAACAGAGTGACCCTGGTGTTCTTCCTGGGGGGGGTGACGTACGCGGAACTCGCCGCGCTGAGATTCCTGTCCCAGATGGAGGATGGAGGCACAGAGTACGTCATTGCCACTACAAAACTGATCAACGGGACAACCTGGATCAAATCCTTGATGGAAAAACTGGAGCCTGCCCCGTTCTAGGGTGTGTGGTGAGAGACAGTCAATGTGAGAGGCCCTGTGTAACACAGGCATGTCAGCTGCTGGTCCTGGCACAGCTGTTCTGTTGGAGAAACACGGCAGTGAAGGAAGCTCTGCTGGGACCAGCTCGTGAGCAGTTACCCTCATCCCTTCTGCACTTGTGTTCCAGCCGTCTGTGGAACTTCCAAGCAGCCAAGCAGCATTGGAAGGCACTAATGATAAACAGTGGGAAAGAGAGATCCCTGCTCATAGTCTGACCTGGCAGCCAAGCACTGGGGCAGTGGGAATGGGCCCTGCTCCTTCTCTTTGGCAAATTGCTGTTTTTCTTTCAGTTTAGCTTTGGTGGGAGATGTGATTTCTGCTTTTTACCCTCCTATGCTGCTGAGGAGGCAGGATGTTCTCTACTCCTGACTTCATGCCAGTATTGCCAGACTGTCTCTGGTGCCTGCTACATTCCATGGATGCATTGGATGTGTCAGTCAGAGATCTGTACACAGCTCTACCTGTGATCCTTGAGCCTTTTACTTCACTTGTCGCCTGAAGGGATCGCTGTGAGGTGACTTCTTTGTCCTAGGTACACCCACCTGACTCTGGAAAGCTCCTCCAGAGTATGAATGACATCAGTGTGTCCTGAGTTTATGGCTGAAGACACAAACACTCCCTGTGTGGGGGCCAAAAATAGCAGGAGCAGGGACCCAGTAAACAGTGGGTTTAAAACAGACACCTTTTTCACCGCCCTGTTCAGGTTATAAACTGTGGTACTTACTGTCACAAGCTGTTGCAGAGCTCAAACACATAAAATGGAATTTTCCATGGGCTTGGTGGCTGGGCTGTTGGTGTGCAACAGGCAGCTCCTGGCTCCAGAGGCTGGGAAGGCAGAGCAGAGTCCTCAGTGCTGCCTGTGCAGCTGCTGGGCACTGTCGATGTCCTCACAGCCACTGGTGACTCTACCACACTGCAGTTTACTCATAAAGACAGCTAAAAAAAAAGCCCACTCCTCACCTTAAAACAATCTCTTAGCAAACATTTCTGCCTAAGTTATCATGTATAATAAATCCTAATAAATCCCTCCATTTTTCCAAGCTGTCAGAGTTGTGACTGTGGGTTTCAGTCTTTTGTTTTATTTTCTGAGTTCTGCCAACCCTCCATGGAGCCCCTCTGTTTAACTCCAGCTGACTTATTAGAATAAAATAAAATAAAGATGTATTTAATCTTCATTTGGAAGGGTTTGCAAACTCCCTCTAGAATACAAAAATAAACAAAATTAAATGCTGTACTGTGGTAGCTGTATCTTTGTATCCTTGTCCCAGGATAAGTGAATAATTGAATTACATATGTTGAAACTATTTTTATAACACCCAGGTGTTTTTTAATTAAAGCTCATGCAAAATTTCATTCTGTTCTGCCACCTACCCTACCACATTAGAAGTAGTTGTGGGGTTTCTTACTTTTTGAAGAAAAATACAATTTCAGTCATTTCAGTTTCTACTTCAGATGGGGAGGCAACTTGTAGACAGACTTAACAAGAAACATGCTGCAACTTCAACAAATGCAAGAAGAGCAAACATGGCTCGTTTGCTCTGCAAGTTCCACTTAAAGTAGCTAATTTCAGGGTTTTTAAAAGGAAACCTGAATTAGGTTTGGATCAAAAATTAGATGTTACTGTGCAGAGAAAAACAAATTGACTCGGAGCAACAGAGTGGCCTTGGGTTGGCCTTGAGGGTCTTTGTAGTATCACAATTTCCAGATATTTTTTTTTTAATTTTTATTTTTTTCCCTTTAATCTTAACAGTTGAACTAATCCCAAGGAAATACTGACCAGGCTAATTTCTGAGCTAAGGTCCTGCTGTGTAAAAACTACACCACAGGTGAATAAAGGAAAAAAAAGACTGGCTCACCTTTCCCCTGGCCAGCAATCAGTAACACAGGCAAAATTTTTTTTGGTAAGAGTTTACCCCAGACACTTGGTAAACTCTGAATTCATCACCCACACTGCTGCCTATTTTTTTGCATCCTGCACCAGCACTGAGCTAGAACTGTGTAACCACTCGACCTAGACAAAGCCTCTTCCTGGAACTATTCAACAACAAAATAAAAGCCATCCTGACGCTGATCAATTCCCTGGAGGAGCAATTACTATTTAACAGGCTTCCTGGGCAGCTGATGATGTTCTGTGTCTGTCCAAGGCCCTGCTGACCATGCGGGTAATAATTCGATAACAAGAGAACCTAATTAAATTAAGGGACCATTTTCTACATCATAATATCTTTGTAGGTAAGAGATTAGATTTGCAGTATGTAATTTTCCTTCTCTGCTGTCTGCATTACTACAAAAAAATAAGAAAATATTAACCAACCTCTGCCCCAAAAGACTTTTACTTTTCATACAACATTATCAGAAGCAGTTTTGCTAAGAATAAACAGAGCCTGGCTGCCTCCTCCCCTCACTGCAAAGGAGCTGCAGCACTTGAGCTCTTAAAGGTTGGGATGTGTCCTTGGGAGGGAGGGTAAGGGTGACACTACAGCAGTGACCTGGGCTGCCTTCAGCCCTCATGGATTTTTGGTAAAAGATCCTGGCTGAGCCTGCACAGTCCCACCCTGGGGGTGAGCCCCAGCTGTGTGTGAGCATCCTCCTCCCCAAGTAGCTCACAGGGCGCTCAGGAAACAGAGCAAGAGGCACTGCAGCCTTTGAGATAATGGAATGAAACATGTAAGATGACACAACGTTTTGTAAGAGGCAAAGCCCCACACCTCAACAAATGCAGGTTTTGAGCTGGTGACTCCAAGCCCTGGCACTGGAACTCTGGAAATGCTGCTGCCAAAAGCCCTCCAGGGGAAGGGGAGTGTTTGGCTGCTCGGAGCACCACGGCGCTGTCGGATCATAACCAGTGCTGACCACACCTAGAGCTCAGTCCTCGTGTGGGCTGCACACACACACTCTGCTCCTGCTCCCGGATCACAGCAGGATCACCCTACGGCACAAACCCCCAGAAAAGGGACAGCTGCAGAACAAAACTTGGGAGAAACACAAACTTGCTGAAGTAGAGCCCGTCATCTGCCCGGGTAAGCAATTTGTTTCTTTATCAGCATCTTTCTAGATAACCAGAAATCTCTCACAGAAAACTGTAACGCTCTGAACAACAGAGAAAACACAGCTGGTTTAAAAATGCTGTAACTCCTGTACTGTGTACATGTGCCTGAGCTTGGAATAGGATGGCTGAACTCGATAAACAACACCAAAATGTGAATTCCTTATCACAAAAGCTCTTTAAAAAACATTCTAGGCAGCAGGACAGGAATTCAGTTTAGTTTATCTGGCTTCAGGCTGTTCAGAAGAGGAACAATCCTTCTGGTTAGTTTTTATCCTTTTGGGTTAGTTTTTATCCTAAGTCTGATTTTAAACTCCCTTTTCGTGCTTGACCAAGAGCGTCGATACTGTTGATCAGGCACAGTTGCAATCAAAATTTAAAAGAACAGGTAAATTGAAGAGCTAATAGAATTTTTTAGGTGAGTTTTCAGCTTCAAATCTAAGAAGGCAGTGACTTTAGGGAAAATGTTCAGATTTCATTTAAAATAACAAATGAGCAATCACTTCCAAAGGAATGTGTATATGTGACTATACAATACTGCTAGAAGATGAATTCTAAGGCACCTTATGTCTCCCATTTAACGGTTATTTTTAACGCAAGATATAAATATTTGCCTGTACAAACTTGTATTGAAGCCTCAGTTTTCGTCATTCTTAAACAAAAGGCTCAGTTTGTGCCAGTACCTCCATTAGATGCAATTATAGAATTAAATATTAATGGTGGCTTCCTTGGAGGAATTGACCACTTTGATCAGAACACGCTGTTGGTAATGCACCACCAGCAGCCGCTCTGATCCTGACGCTTCCTGGACGCACAGCCTTGGCCCCAGGGGAGAAATTCCAGGAGCCAGCTGGACTCTGGAACAGCCCCCAGCCTCACCCCCATGGCCGTGCCCACTGCCTTGTCTGTGTTGCCATCTGCTTCCTTACCAGTCCTGATCTGGAGACTTCGATCAGATCCCAAACTCTCTTTCAACACCTCGGCAGGACTCTGAACGGGCCCACACCCGTCACTAACAACCTTCCAGGTGCTCATCAACCCTCCTGAGCACAGATTTCTCCCCATGGCAGGGTGGTGTCCCTGCTGTGAGGACTCACCTTGTTCCTCTGCTTCCAGGCCGAGGAGGAGCAGGGAGCAGCCAGCCCCAGGGAGCCGGGAGAGCCATGCCGGACTCCTTCGCCATCCACTTCCTCAAGGTGCTGCGGGAGCTGCTGGCCTTTGTGCTGTTCAGCTACACGGTGCTGCTCGGGGCGCTGCTGCTGGCCGGCTGGACCACCTATTTCCTTGTGCTTAAATGAGGGCTCTGGCCCTGCTCCTGCTCCTGCTCCCACGGGCTTTCCAGAGGCACCCAGCTCCACGGCGCAGCTCCACACACGGGATGGGGGCTCCTGCGAGGGGTTTGTGCTGTCGCTGCCTCAGCGCGGTCTTATTTTCCTACGAACAAACAATAAAGGTTAAAAGAAAAGGTATCCCCGTGCATGCACTTTACAGATCCTTGTGGCTCTCGCAGATTTCTTTGTGTCTCCTGGAGGTTTGTTTCTGTTCTCTGAACTATTTAAAATCCTCCAGCGGTTTTCTCCTGAGATTCCCACCCTGCCGAGTGAAGCGCAGGGATGCAACACCACTCCAACATCTCAACAAACAAGTCCTGCCTTGTCCTACTCTGCCTCATTAAGGGTGTGAAGGCAGACATACAGAAATTATTTGTAATTTGTTTTAGAAGTCCTGGAAAAAGGCATATCAAACCAGCACAAGGTTCCCCTTTCCCTACAGTTTTATGAGGTACAGGGCTGTTACCTGGCGCTCTCAGGTGTGCCAGGCTTTTAACAAATGTTTAAAGCATGTGTGATACAGCACTGCCTCTGTGAAGTAACCTGCACTGACTGAGTCTCTAAAAACAGGAGATTAGGAATAGGAATTCCTGCTATAACTAAAAAGAATAGATTTAATTGATTGGGGCAGTTTTGTGTGGAATTGCAAGGGAAACCTTTGCTGGAGAAGGTGGAGATTATCACTAGCATAGAACTACCCCAAATCAAAGCAGCATCGTGTACTTTAGAACAATAATGATGAATTAAACCAGGGTCGTGAGGAGCACTGGTGTCTCTGAGCTGGTCACGATCTGTCCCTGCTGGAATTCCCTTTTACAAAATGGAGCTGATTTCAGCACAGATGTAAAGTTGGGTTTTTTAGTTTCCCTTCTTTAGTTTCCCTTCCTTAGTTTCCCTTCCCTTCCTTATCTTGGAGATTCTGCCCAATGTCCTTATGGCCCATAACTTCCACATTCCTTTTGTCCAAATCCTTCCTCCCAAGCTTTGTTCACCTTTCCTGGCTCTAATGCCACTGAAACACATCAAGCCCTAAACCTTAACCAGGCAATTCCACCAAGTCATTTGGTTTTCCAACACCTGGACATCACTCAGAGCTTGTTGGCTGCTGTTTCACGGATTAAATATTCTTGTTTGAGGCTTGAAAGCTACAAAATCAAACATCAAAGAACAACCCATCACACATTCCACATTTCCTAACAATTAGGCAAGACCCTTTTTCATCATCTCCATCTCATTCGCAGCAACTGGGCAAATTGTTGCCTATTTGTGACCCTTGTGATTTTGGGCATCCCGGCGAATCACAAAGGAGGTGTCTCCCAACGCCACTTGTGCTGCACAAGGGCCGTGACGGCGGAGGGGACGCGGGGACATCCCCGGGGACAATCCTGGGGACATCCCTCGGTCGCACCGCCCTCAGGATGCCGCCGCTGCCCTCACGGCCCCGCGCGCCCCTCCACGCGCACGCGCTCTGCGCACGCGCCGCTCCCGGCCCCGCCCACGCGGGCGCACCCCCGCAGGTGCGCGCGGTGACGTCACTTCCCGCGCGCCGGGCGGGCCAAGATGGCGGCGGGCGGGCGGTGGTTGCGGAGCTGCTGCTCCGTGCTCAGGTACCGCGGCGGGCCGGGGGGAGAGGCTGAGGGAGAGACGCTCTGCCCACACCGCGCTCCTCAGCCGCGGGCTGTAGGCTGAAGAGCACACGCCATAAAAGAAGGAAAACCGATCGGTTGTTTTCATTAAATTGCTGTAGAACGAAAAAAGATTCTCATTGCTCTGTGCTTCTGTTTTTCCGCTCGGGTATTTCCGTGATAATCCCTGCCCCAGGGCATCTGCACAGCTTGGGTTGTAAGTAAAACTGGCCAGAGAGACCCAAGTGTCGCTGGACTGTAACAAACCTGTCACATTTCTCACCTGCATGTACCACACGCCACTTTTAAAGCATTTTTTTAACCTTTTTAAAGCATGTTTTTCCAGTATTATTGACTATCAGTATTGTGAATACCTCAGCTAACATACATTTTCTCTCTGGAAGTATTAATAATGTACTAGTTACTGTGCTTGCCTGTTCTTGCACTTGTGATTAAACAATAATACAAAATTTGAAACAAACTTACTCATTCCCCATCACACAGCTTCATCATAGAAATCTGGCATAGATAGATAGTTTCTCCTCAAACATCTTCTGGGTGTTCTTCTCTTTGCTCCCTATTTCCCACTGCACCCCGGGATGTTTCTGCTGCTAAACTTTGCCTCTTGCTTTTCCAGACGCAGCTTCCCAGTGCTGGCCGGCGTCCGGCAGCGCGGCCTCGTGGGCAGGAGCGGGCGGTGGCAGCAGGCCGTGGGGCTGGGGGTGGCCCTGTGCGCCGTGCCCATCGTGGAGGTACCCCCAGCTCCCCCTCCTTGCTCCAGTTTAACACCCAAACCCACCTGTTTGTCCTGCTTCTCCCGCTGGGATCGCATCCTCAGGGAGGACCTGGCTGTGCAGCCTCGCAGCGGGGCTTTCCCTCGCCGTTGTGTTTGAGTGGTGTCCGCAGGGAAGGTCACACGGGGGTCTTGTGTTGCAGCAGCAGAGCTCGGGGTCCCTCAGCAACGATGCCCTGATCAGGAGAGCCGTGTCCCTGGTGACAGACAGCACGGCCACGCTGCTCTCCCAGACCACCTACGCGCTGATCGAGGCGCTCACCGAGTACACCAAGGTGAGCTCAGGGGTCTCAGGCTTGGCATGAGCCACAGCTGCTCTGCCACTAACTACACCCCTTAAACCATGCTCAAAATTAATGCAAAATGGATTTGTAAAATTAATGTAACCAAGATGTGTGGGGGGTTGAAGATGTCAGGTCCCTCGGGAGCCGTGGGGTCACTGTTCTACGCCAAATGTGGACGTTACTTTCAGCTTTGCTAAACTGTTGCTTTTGGGTTAAAATTAGACAATCCCAGAATGGTTTGCGTTGGAGGGACCTTAAAGCTCATCCAGTCCCATGAGCAGGGACACCTTTCATTATCCCAGGTTGCTCCAAGCTCCATCTAGCCTGGCCTTGGACACTTCCAGGAATGGGGCAGCCACATCTTCTCTGGGCAGCCTGTGCCAGGGCCTCAACACCCTCACAGCCAAGAATTGTTCCCTAACATCCCATCCAACCCTGCCCTTCGTCAGCATGAATCCATTCCTCTTGTCCTGTCATTCTATGCTCTTGAAAGAAGTCCCTCTTTTTTCTTAGGCAAAATGATCCTGGAACTCAGAACTGGGGCTGAAGAAATTCCTAACAGTTCATTATATTACCTGTGTACTGAGTTCTCTGTTCTTGGGCATTTAATTGCCTTTCTCAGCCTTTCCAAGGCCATGAACTGAGCTCCATCAGAAGAATGGTGTGAGCCATACTTAAGACTGAAACAAGACACAGTTTTAATTTTGCAAATAAAATGCCAATTGGAGTAAAGTATTTGCATTCCAATTTACATCCTTGTCAGTACATCAAGTGTATGAGGAGTAATTTTGCTAATTAACACCAGGTACTGAGGTGACTGAGACAACACTAGAACTATGCAGGTTGCTGTGGTAACTGTGCAAAATGATTCCTTCACAGGCAGTTTATACCCTGGTGTCTCTCTACAAGCAATACTCAAATCTCCTTGGGAAAATGAACTCAGAAGAGGTGGATGCAGTCTGGCAGGTGGTCATAGGAGCCAGAGTGGATGTAAGCAAACAAACCTCCCTCACCATCTGCCTCTCCAGCCCTGCTCTCCCTGCTCTCCACAGCTCAGGAGAGCTCGCAGGTCTGTTACACCTTGTTGATTCTTTCTGCTGCTCCTAGATGACCACCAAGCAGCAGGAATACCTCAGGCTGGAATCCAGCTGGATGACAGCGCTGCGGCTGTCGGAGATGGCGGCGGAGGCCGCCTATCAGTCAGGTGAGCACAAGCAGCACCACTGCCCTTTTCCCTCTCTCAGCACAGTTCAGACACACAATGTACATTCAGTTAACACCAAATTGACAGCTGGTGCCTGGTTTTTAGAGGTGCTAAGCACGTACATTCTGGTTTTGTTTGCGAGTCCGTAGGTGCGTTCTGAGAACTAGGCCTGGAAACTTCACATGTGGTTTAGGTCAAGACCAACCTCAAAAATGTTTGAGGGAAGAGCTGTTATTTTTGAATGCAAGGCTCAAACCAAGGCTGCCTATGAGTCCAGTAGGACTTTCCAGCTGGATTTAGTTATATTAAAAAAGGAAAATATACTAATTTTTCTTTTTTTCCTCCCTGGAGAGATTTGAGTGCTCTAAGCATGGGTTATGGAGTGGTTTGTGGTAAATGGGCAAAGCTACTAGAGTGGAGGAGAAGGGAGGGAAAGCAATGAATATACAGAGACACCTTAATTCTGTAAGTGCCTGGAAAATACCCAGAAACCTGTGGGAGCATAGGAGGAGAATGGTGGGAATTCAGCAGTGCCACAGGTGGAGCTGCCAGGATGGGACAAGGACTGGAAGGTTCTGGCACACAAGGACTGGGCTGGGCTTAGCTCTCAAACCCACTGGCACAAGGTGATCATTCCTGTCCAACTCCAGCTGTATCCCACTGGGATGGGAGGATTCAAGGGAGCAGTGACATCTCAAAGCAGACAAAAGGTTTGAAGTAGATGAAGAGTAAATGCGTTGAGCATTACTACAGCCCAAGAGCCATCACAACACAGCAAAGCAGATGATAATCCCACTCATTTCCTTAGCTGAAGCTTTGCCCAGTGCTCCTCTAACCCAGTGTGTCAATCCTCCCCTCCAGGTGCAGACCAGGCCTCGGTGACAGCCCGCAGCCACATCCAGGTGGTGAAGTCCCAGGTGCAGGAGGTGCGGCTGCTGTCCCAGCAAGCAGAGACCAAATTAGCTGAAGTTCAGACAGAGGAGCTCATAAAAGCCCACGGAGAGGACTCCTCATTGCCACAGGGTGTTTCAGAAAATACAGACGATGACCCTTACCTTCGGGAGGACTGAACAGAACTGAACTCTCAGGGTCAATCACAAATTGAACAGTCCCAAGCTCTGTGGGATAGTGGAAAACTGCTGAAATAAGCCTGTGATTCCATTCCCCCCCCCCTCAAAAAACAAAACAATTGCTTTACAAATCAAGTATTTGGAAGGCCTGAATTTTGTTTGTAACTTACCTTGTTTGTAATACTTTTGGAGTTGTTTATTTAAATGTTTATCTATGCAAATGTGAAGACTGTTATCAGGGATGGTCTGGTGGTAATTGTGTCTCTGCTTGGACGGTTCTGCTGCTCCCTTGGTGTGTTTGTGGGAGCTCATTAGGGATCAGCCAGAGAAGGGTATTTAAAAATCCTTGGTTTTAACCTGTGAGGTAAATGATGTTTGTGAGGAGATGGCTCTATTAAACTGTGCAAAACCACCTCGTTGTGGGTGTGTCCATTTGGGGAAGAGATTAGGCCCTGCTTTCTATTTGAATTTAAAGGTTTTTAACCTCTGAGTCCACAGCTGCACGAAATTAAAGTGAGCTGCAGTCAGGGGAAATACTGGCTCGAGCTGAGAACTTCCATGGCATCACCCAGGCTCTTGGTGCAGTTTTGTTCAGCACAGCAACTTACTTCACCCAGAGTCACCTGTGGGGGAGGTTCCCCAGGAAGCAAAGGGGAGAGTTGATTTTCAGGATACTGTGGTTATAAATGAAATTGTTTTGGCAGCTGCTGTGTACTATTCTACAAAGCCCTGAGCAAAAGAGAGTTTTACATATTTGAATGCTTCCCAGTGCAAGTTCCAGGAAATAATTATTTCTTCTGCAAGCTTAATATTTCACTGCAGGTTTCAAAACCACAGGTGTCTTTCACCATGTTCATTTCCTAACTTGACAGCTGGTGTGAAATTTGCTTTGTAGAACAGCATCCACTAGAACTTTATCACTGATGATTTGAAGCAGTTAATGCCCATCTGCCAGGTTGTGTAAGAAAGCACACATTAATCAAAGGTTTTAGCATCTGATTCACTGTGTCTGTGTCAAGGTTGCTGTTACTAAATTGAGTTGTGCCTGATCAGTAGTTTTCTTACCTGCAGCAAAAACTGTGTCTCATTTTGGCTGCCTTTGCAACAAATGCAATCTCAGGTGCACAGCACTGTTCATTTATAGATAAGTAGCAAAAAGAAAATTAACCAACCATCGTTCCTTGCTCCTCACTGGGTGCTGCTGTATCCAAGGATGATGGCACAGTCTGGAATTCAGCTAACAGGGAGCTGCCAGTGTCTGCTGTGCCAAACAGCTCTGGGCTGGAGCATCAGGGGAAAAAAAAAACCCTGTGATGAGAGGATTACTTGAGTGGTGGCACAGTCGAGCCCTCAGAAGCCAAACGCACCCTTCAGGTCAACCCTTAACCACAACTGCTCTCCTTTGGTACCTCGTGCAGTTGAAGAACATCTGCCAAGCCCCTGACCTGAGTGCACAAACAAGTTGTGTACCTTTCAGGATGCCACAGTAACTCTACTCAGATGTAGAGTTTTGCATGGCAAAAGCCAGGAAAGCCTTTCTTCCCCTTTCAGGGCCTGCTCCCAGCCCTGCTGTGACCCCACTTCTTGTCTCACTGCACGTCCTGCACTTCCTGCCTGAGAGCTGTTCCCACACACATCCAGCCTGATGTGACTGGAACCAGCCAGTCGCTCCAGCCAAGTCAAAGTGGGGGTGAGGAGCACGAAGGGCTCCACATCACCCTCAAAACAGAGCAGAAGGGAGTCCCTCACCTTTGTGAGGAAGTGAGAGCTGCCAGTTGGGGGTTAGCCCACACACCTAACCCCACAACAGACATGACATCATGCTCTGTGCTCCTGAGTTTGCATTGGGAATCATCAAGTGGATCACAAAAGTGCTGGCACAGCAGCTCACAGGGCACCCTGGTGCCTGCCCTGTCCAGTCTTCTCTCCAGGACCAGCAGCAGTGCCCAGAGAATTGTGCCCAGAACCTGGGGTTTGCTGCTGACCTTGTTTACAAAGCCTGAAAACACACCTGAAACTATACAATGCACTTTCTCAGCTACAGTTAATGAACCCCTGTTGGAGCAGCAGCCAGAAAACACAGTAACAACTTGCACAAGACCACCCTGAGGATGGACACCCACCAATTCTTTGAACAAACCCCTACTCACACCTGGCACAGAAACAGCTCCTGTGAGGTGGCACCTTCTGCCCCAAGCGCCTGGGTCAGCCTTGGGGCTCAGCCAGAGCTACCCCAGGTGCTCCAGAGGGCCAGGGGAGCACATCCTCCCAGCAGTCCCTCAACATCCCATTGAGAGCTCTCACACCTCTGCTCTCAGGGTGTCCCTGTCTATAGGACAAGCAAGAACCTCCTGGCAGGGCTTCCTGAGCACTTCTGAAAGCTCCACTCCCATCTGGTGGGGGATGGATGTTGGGCAGCTGGCACTGCAGACAGCAATTACAACAGCACAGCACAAAGGGCACTGCTTTCTCTAATCACACACTTCCTCTTTACTCATTTCCTTGTTTTTTCCCCTAAGGCTGCTTCCTGTTCATCCACAGGCCCTGCTCTAGCAGCAAGACACATAAGCTTCACAAAAGTACCATCAAAACTTAGTTCTATATTTGATCTTTTCTCAAATTAGCAACTCCAGCATATTCAGATTTATCGCTTTTGTGTCAATGCATCTTGTCTGGACGGGGCAGAGAACAGCTCACAGAAAAGGAAGTGGCAAGTACCATTTCCACATAACATTATCCTCTTTAATACAAATATCCAGCACTAGATCTCAGCCTTCTCTGGCTTTTAGGGCTCTTAGCTTTCAGGAGATCTAAGAATATTCCCATGTAAATACTTTTCAAAACTATTTTATTTACACACAACATTACAACAACAAACCAAATACATCCCACACAACATGGGAAGCTACAGCCACTCTTCCTTACCACCATGATTTTTCAAGACACATGGCTCCTTTCAAACCAGATCAGAAAGTGTTTGTGCTAAAGTTTCCAGTGCATGTAAACCTGTTGTGAGTTTCTGTAAAAGCCCAAAGGCTGGAGGCAGAGCCCAGTCCCTCAGATCATCATCACTGCTGTGTTAAGGCCATGTATTTTTGAAGCTTTTCCTTCCTCACTCCACTCCCTTTCTCCTGCTGTCTGGTAGGAGCTGTGGGGATGCTGCCCTGGGACAGCAGACCCAGCAGGACATACTGGCCTTTCTTCCATGCCTTCAAGTAAATTTTAAATGGTCTGTCATTCCTTAGTCACCACTGGCTGCCCCACGTGAGACTGACTTTGGCTGGCAGTCAGACACCAGTGCAGGTGGCATTTGTGACTTCCCCCGGCCAGTCTGGCTGGGAGGAGCCGAGTTCCCTGTACCTTCACCAAGCCACCAGCCACACCCCCACCCTGTGACAACTCAACTGCTTCAAGTAACCCCTGACAGAAAAAGACTCACTGCAAACCAAACCACGACAGCTCCAGTGCAGTCTGTTAGTAACGGACACGTTTCTACCACGACCTGATTTTTAGTTGAAGTACCCTGTCACCAGCCACAGTCCTGCTGGGCTTATCAGTAGCTCCTTTTCCAGTCCCTGCTGTAGCTGTGTGTCACCGACACCGCACACCTAATGCTGTCGTCCTTCACCAGCGTCCACATGATCCACATCTCTGTTGGGTTCAGTTTGTGCACAACCATCAGCTCTTTGTACAGGCACGGATCAAAAGGATTGAAAGGTCTCTGGATCCCAAAAGTCTTAAAGCCAGCGTGGTTCTTTGGGGTCAATGACATCTTTGCCAGACACATTCCCACAAACACATCATCTATGGGGAAGAGCTCCATGTCCTCTGCGGTGCTCTGGAGGCGACGCACCGTCTCTCTAGACATCACATATCCCCCTCCTCCTGCATAGAGAGGATAGAAGGTGGCTCTATACATAGGCTCTGGAATAAAGTATTTGACCTTGGTGTTCCTGATGGGCCGGGCGTTGGTGATCACGTCCCCAACAAAGAGATCCTGTTCAGAGTCCAGCTCCCGGAGGAATTCAACGATGTTGTAAGTGTTGACAAACACGTCATCATCGCCCTTCAGCACGAACCTGGCGTGCAGGCAGTCCTCCGTGAACCAGCGGAGGAAATGCAGCTCCTTGAGGGTCAGGTTGAAGAAGTTGTCAACAAAATCCCACTGCAAGATGTCATCGAACTCCTGACTCTCGTAAGCCAGCAGCTGGTGCAGGGGCTGCAGCTGGGTTTTGGCCTCGGAGCGCCCCAGGAGGAACACCAGCCTGATGCGCCTGCCCCCGATGGAGACCTCCTTCCCCCACGTGTTCCTGATGGCCACGCGCCGGTCCACATTGATGGGGGAAGACTTGATGGCCAGCAGGAGGAACATCTCTTTGCTACACCTGGAAGGTCTCAGCAGGACCGAGAAGTTCCTGCAGTGCTTGTAGGTTAAGAAGACGCGGTGAGGCTCCGGGAGGGCAAGAGAAGAATTGGCCAAGGTCAAGTTCGGCAAACACTTGGTGTGCTCAGCGCTGTCCAGACCTGGAGGCTGCAGTCTGTGATCCACCACATCCACTTTCTGCTCTGCTGACGATGCTGTCAACTTTGCATCCTTCTTCATGTAAAACACCCAGGCCAGCATCGTGATTGAGAAGGTGTAAAGTGCAAGGCTTTTAATCCTGGGATACATGGCAGCATCCGCCGCAGGACCGGCCCCGGGCGGGCAGATGAAGACGAGCCGTTCTTCTCCCACCTGACCTGGGACGTGTCTCGGTGCTTCGCCCCGGTTCTCAGCAGGACCCGATGCTGCCGGTGCGGACGGTCCAGAGCCGCCGGCCCCGCCGGGGCGCGCAGACCGGGCTGGAGCCGCCGCTCCACGGTGACCCCGCACGGCAAAACCCCCGCCCTGCTGTGCGGAGGAGCCTCCTCCGCGCTTCAACCGGAGCTGCCGCTCCCTCCGCGATTCACC
>VYXD01012210.1:99278-158178 GCA_013397195.1 Hylia prasina | reverse complement strand
AGGATGCGGGGGGCTGGCGCCGGCACCGGGGCAGCGTGTCCCCGGCACGGCACACCCACCCTACACACCCTGCCCGCTCCAGCTCCTGCAGAAGCTCAGCACCAGCCACAGACCACCAGGAGCCCCGGGGCATCGCCCAGTTCTGGAGGTTCTGCTAAACCAGGCTTCACCCAGCGTTCCCGTGTGGTTTATTTCCACTCATGCTTCTGCTATGGACACATCACTGAGTCTTCCCCCCTGTCATGGCCACGTTGTCCTGACTCTGGATGCTGGCTGCCAAGGGCCACCGAAGCAGCTGCATCTGGAATTGAACTGTCAGCGGCACCGGCTGGAGCTCTTGGCCCTCCTCCACTTCAGCAGTCTCTTTGTTTTTTCCTTTTTCTGTGATAAGAAGTACATTTGTCATTGCCTTGAGAGAGTAAATCATCCTAAAAGCAGCAGTGTGCAAGGATGTCAGCACTGACTGGGCCTTGAGCAAAATCTATTTGAATATGACTCTGGATGATAAGCCCAAAAAAGCGTCTTTAGGCTGGCAATTGACCTGGGTGCAGCCTTGCTTTTTGTTGTGAAACTGCCCTAGGGCAAAAGAAAGATGCAGAAATAAATTATTTCAAGGATCCTGGAAAATTAAGTGCGGGGTAAAATGAGACCTACGTGAGACTACTTCTGAAGACATCCTTCAATGTCTGGGCAAATGGTTCACTTGTGACAAAGCCCCTCCTCTTTGAGCCGTCTGGAAGTGATCCCAATTCCTCTGAGAAGACTTATTATTTGTGTGCATTTGCTGACTGAGGGATGCAAATCAGCCTCAGCTCCCGGCTGTGAGAGTGCCGGTCCCTGCACAGCCCTGCTGGACACAGGCCTGCCCTGTCCCTGGGGCACGGCCACTGTCACAGCTCCAAGGAGGTGTGTGGTCCTCAGGTGATGAGCAAGTGTCAAACGGCCCCGGGGCACCTGGTGACTCAGGGACAGGCAGGATGTGCTTGAGCAGCCCCCCCAAAAGCCACAACTGGGGTGTTCTGGTGAGTCACAACCGTGGGACAGCAGGTGCAGCTCATTTTCAGGCACTGTGAATTTTGCACTCACACATGTGGACATAAGGACTTGGTGGCCTCACAGTGAGACCAAGACAGCCCCCACCTGCACAGGCACACAGGGACACCAAATTAAGCACAAATCTCTAATTGCTGTGGGTTTCCTTGCACACAACAGCACTTTTAGCCTTGTTCAAGCTGCAGGGAAACCTCCTGCATGCACTCACCACACACCAGGGAGCGAAGGAAGGAAGAAACAACCACTGCTGAAGCTGAGTTGTTTGACAGCAGCTGCCTGCTTCAGCAACAGACTGAGTGCACACTGCAAATACACATCTTCTTGTGGGGGACAGCAATTCGAGGGGTTCTTTTCAGACCACTGGGGGAGGCCACAAGCTTCTCTGAATGCAGACACAGCCCAGGACTGCAAAGCTCTGAGAGCCCCCCCAAGATGGAGACCTGCTGTGGATGACAGAGCACAGGAAAGCAGCCTGGAGCTCTGTGGGTTAATTGCACTCTTAAATCTGATGCCAGAGCAGGAAAACAAAGCCCTTTGCTAGCTCTGAGCAGTGCTGGGAGGCCTGGCCCTCTCCAGGCCCTCCTTGACCCATGAGCAGCTTTTCAGCATTGCTTGGTCACCCCTTCCCTCTCCCACTTCCTCCCGCTCTTGCATTGCCCCGCTGATGTGCTGCACTGCTATTTTTGCAGTCAAAACCAACATTGCTGGAAAAAAATAACCTGTAAGAGGCAGGGTGAGGTTTGCCTCTGGCAGATTAAGCAACGCTGCTGGCTGAGCAGCCCTGAGCTCCCCACTGGGGAGCAGTGGACACACCCGGCGGGGTCGGGGTGGTCTCTTATGGGTGACAGCAGACTGGAATCTGTTCCCAGCCCTGCCATGGGCTGGCTGGGGCTCTCTGTGCATCTCATCTCCAAACCAGAGAGAACAATAATCCCCTCTGCAAAGTGCTTTGAGATGCGAGTTGGCAGTGGATGAGGAGCTCATTATGCATCCCAGGCAGCCCTCGCCCAGCTGCCCGCCCACACCACGGCCTACATTTGGCAGCCGACACAGTGGGCAGCGCTTTTCTCACCCAAAAAATCCGCTTTGCTTTTCTTCCCTGGCACAGGGTGCTGTAGGTGTGTGTCTCCCAGGGCAGCTGGCAGCCCACCCTCGGTGCTTGTGCAGACACCGACTCACAGAAAGTCCAGGCTGTGTCTGTCCTGACAGCCCCGCAATCAATGTCTGCATTCACGGCCCCAGGCTCAGGATGTGAGTACGTCCCTGCTCCTGGAGCTGGCAGGGTGGCCGGGCCCTGCTCCTGTTTGCTCTCTCCCACACCCCTCCCTCTGCCCTGCCAGCTCCAGCCTCTGTCACCTTTGGGAGTTGGAGTCGCCGCGGTTTTCCGGCTGGCCAGACTTCCTTTCTCTGCTTTGGCGTTTTTGCTCTTGTCTTTGCCCTTTTTTACCTCCTGTGGAGAGAGATGTTTGCACAGTAAGGCTGTGTTGAAACTCACTGCCCTCATTTCAGTCCCGTGACAGCTGTCATCATCTGGGTGCTGTCACGGGATTTCAGGGGCAGAGGAAAGAGGTGAGGGGGAGCAGGAGCACAGCAGAGTGGCTGCTCAGGGAAGAGAATCCAGGAAACAGAAAGCTGGTACAGCTGGTATGTGCTGCCATGCTGAGAGAGAGCACCAGAGGAAGCACGAGTGGCTGCTTACACATTCTGAAAGGAAAAATAAACTCATCTATTTTCCTAGGCCCAGAAAAAGTAGCAGTACTGCTTGCTAATATCAGCCTTAAATAACCACACCAGCAGCAATGGAGGTGGTTAGGCAGGGCTATTTCAGCCCCATTTTGAGGAGAGGAGAACTGAAGGATGGACAGATGGATGCCCAGGCCAGAGAAGGCATTTGCTGAACCCCAGCCCTGCCCTGGGGCAGGCTCCTTACCTTCTCCTCCAGAACTGGTGGTTCTGGTGGTTTCTCAGGGATCAGGATCCCAAAGTCACACACAGTTGCCACCAGGTCCTTGGTGGCCAGCAGGGTCTCCAAGGTCACCCTCGTGGTGCCCAGGGTGCTCCGAATGGGAGGGTCACTGCGGAATTCACGTTGCTGCTGCTTCTTCTTTTTCTGC
Source organism: Hylia prasina (assembly GCA_013397195.1). Lineage (NCBI taxonomy): Eukaryota > Metazoa > Chordata > Aves > Passeriformes > Sylviidae > Hylia > Hylia prasina. Next base: position 155,011 of record VYXD01012210.1, on the reverse strand, counting down.
TTGTTCTTGGACATGGGGACAGGCCTCAGCAGAAGGTTGGGGTCCCTTTATCCAAGAGAAGCAGCCCCAACCCAGCCTCCTGTCCAGCACTACATCCTGACCAAGGTGTATGTCAACAGCTGCTGCCTTCCCCCCACAGAAATGGGGGACTTTGGGAGAGGTCTGACTCTGACACACCAAACTGGCCCAGGAGAAGGGTCCTTGTTCTCCCCTCACTGTTTTTGCAACTCAGATATAATTTGGTCATCGTTCTCTCTCAGCACCCTACCTTTGCACCGTTCTTCTTCAGCTGTCCTTCCTTCTTGTTTGGGACAGTGTTTTGTTCTGGATCAGCATCGACAGGCCATGAGAGCACCTGCCCGGAGAGAGGAGCTGGCCCAGGGTCACTGCCATCCCAGCAGCTCTTTCCCCTTCATCCTGCTCGGCCACACCCTCACCTTCTCCTTCACAACAGAGATAATCGTTCCAGCCTGCAGGTAGGACTTCAGCCCCACCAAGTCCTTGGCAATGTGTTCCTTCCTGTAGCTGCAGTCAATGGTGTCTGCCCAGGGCTGTCCAGGGGTGCCAAACACCTTTGCTGTGTAGGGACACAAAAAAGTTCAGAGGAGACCTCTCTTTCCCCAGGACAGAAGGACCCTCAAGACAGAACTGGTGCCAGGTCATTATCCATCAGTCCCAGGAACAGCCCAGCTGGCACTGCGAGGGACATCCTGATGCCACCACACCCCACAAAGAACTATGAACCTCCCCTGACAGATGGGACAGAAGATCTATCATTCCTCATTACCAGAGTGGGCCTCAGGCTCCTCTGTGGCTGCAGGTTCCTGATGGCTCTTTGTTTCTCCTGTGCTCTGAGCAGAGCTGTCCACATCCAGCGTAGCCACTGTGGGACTCTGGTGGATTTTTGTTCCCTGGAACAGAGATGGATCTGCCTCCAAAATCCTATTCCCCAGCACACCCTCATAGGAAGAAGGGACTTCAGTGCCAGGGAAAGGGTCTGCCACAGGCAGCAGGAGGGGGGCTGTGAGTGCACTCTCATGTGCAGAGCTCTGGGCTCCCCGAGAGGGATGTGGAATGTGGGCAGCTGGGGCTTATCCTGCTGGATGCAGCCACATGGGAATTCTGTCCCCAGCACTGCTGCTGCCCACGCCAGGCCCATCACCCCAGAGCCTGGAGATGCAATTCCCTCTGCTGTGTGTGACCTGCCATGCTGATTGTTTCCAGGAGCACAATGAAGCACCAACCTCAGGGCTGCCCCTGTCCTGGAGCTCCTTTCCCTCTGCAAACTCGTAGGTCACACAGTAGCTGTAGGTGATCACCGGACCCTCAGAGCCAACCTCCAGCTGCTGAAAAGCTTCGGGATTAGGGAGTCCTTTCATCTCCCCAATGCTCACAACCACTCGTGCTTCACTCCTGATCAGCTCTGAAAGGAAGACAATCTTGCCATGAAGCTGCAGCACTTCCAGAGAGAGGAAGGAACAGAAGCAGAAACCTCCAGGTCCCATGTCCCACCTCCTGGCATCCTTCGGTGCCAGCCTGGGCAAACGCTGTGACAAATCACTGCCGCGTGGGGTCACTCCAAAGCCACACACACCTCCTGGCTTGGCTGCTCTGCTCCTTCAACATTTGAGTCTCCAAAAAGCACATCCAGCACATAAACTCATTGAGCAGGGGCCATCAAGAGAGGCTCCCCATCCCTCCTGCTCTCATCCCAGTCAGGGATGTGCCACCGAGGTGGCACCGCTGTGTGCAGACACTGCAGCACAATGTGAGCACCTTCCCCAGTACAGGTGTTCCTCTTGCCACAGCTCGGGAGGGAAACGCCTGGTCTGACACCAGATGGCGTCTGGGAAGGAAAGCTGAGGCAGACCAGGACACTGAGGCAGTGCTGGGACTGGGATGGGTTGTTCCTGTGCCTAAAGCTGAAACTACTTCGACTGTAATTACAGAGCTCAACCACAGTGCAAGCCTCACTCCTGAATCACAGGATCACGGGCAGGCTCAAGGCAGGGGCTCACCTGGCTGCCTTGCCAGACCATGGAACTGCTGCCTCTCTTCAGGCCTTATGTGGATGTCATCGAGGATGGACAGCTTGGGCAGGCTGTCCACGAGGAAGCCTCTGTAGGTGGGGATGAGAGCCAGTGGGTTCCCTTGGAGCACCAGGATGTGGAGGTTCTGCAGGGTGGACAGTTGGGAGACCAGCTCCAGCGGGTCCGTGAGGCTGTTAAAGCTCAGGTCAAGGGAGACAAGGTTTGGCCTAAGAAGAAAATCCAGGGAAGGAGAGAAGGAAGCCAGCACCCATTAGAAGATAGAAAGCTGCAGCCCTGGGGCAAAAACAGAAACAAAAATTGTATTTCCCCAGCACCAGCTGGGTTGAACTGAGGAATCCAATCTGGAGGCCAATTTCAGATTCCTGAGCCATACAGTCCATTACCAGTCTGCCCCACAACACAAGAACATTTCTTTAGCATCCATTGATGACCTCACTGCACCCTTTGGTGATGCAGTCTACGCTTCAGATCCTTACTGACCTCCAGCAGTGGTTTGGGAAGGATATGGAAAAAGTAAACTGCCCAGGGAAGTGGCACTGTGGTGGGCAGGGTGTCAGGGCAGTTCCCCTGGTGATCTCCCCATTCCACACCTTGCTAAGGAGCAAGACAGCCTCTGGGCATGAGACAGAAGATAGCAGAGACAGACTACTCTGCACAGAGAGTAGACACAGAGCAAAGAAACAACCCTTCAGATTTTTCCCAAGATTTTCCTTTCTGTATTTTCCCAAAAAAGGCCACCTCCTTGGTTTGAGGTCACCTGTTCACATCTGCTCATTTCCCTTTCAGGAGCCCATGTTCAGCCCGTGGTATTACCAGAAATCCACAGTGAGGTGCTTTTCCTGGAAAGGGCCACACAGCCGGTTGTACCCCAGCCCCAGGTGCTGGAGTTCTGGGGGTGGCCAAGCACACAGGTCCTGCAGATCATCTACAGCATTGCAGCAGAGCTCCAGGACCTGCCCAGGACAGAAGGAACAACAAACACCTTGGCAATGAGCTGTTCCTGGCACCCCCTCGAGATGTTTGGCTTTCACTGCGTTCCCCCATGGCAATTCCTGCCCCATCCTGCACAAGGCCCTGCTTGCTCACCTTCAGAGTCCGGGGCAGGTGGGCTGAGGTTACTCTGCTGATGTGGTTGGCACTGAGGATGAGCTCCTCCAGCTGCTGGAACCGCAGCAAACCCTCATCCACCTCCTCCACCTGCAAAGAGCTGGGTTTGGCCAACTTGTCCCTGAGGCACCTCGTGGCCAGGGTGACATGGGCACACGTTGATCTGTGTGACAGGGATCTGCACAACATCCTGGGGGGGCGGTGGGGAGAAGCTCTACCCCCAGCACCTGGGAAGACCCTGGGATGGGAAGGTGTCCTTTTCCCAGGATGTTTTCCCTCCCAGCAGGAAGACAAGGTTTCCTGACCTACAGCTTTACAGGCACCAGCAGCTGCACTCACCCCCTTGTCGAGTATCCGCAGGGACTTGACAAGCTGGAAGACTCCGGAGCCATGGAGGAGCTCAGGTGCCAGCGCGGCCACTTCCCGCAGGAGCCGGTCCTGGGGGCTGCAGTCGGGGGGCAGTGCCCAGGGGCTGTGCTGGTCTCTCAGCAGCTCCAGCAGTGCCTCAGGGGTCTCCTCTCCCACTGGCACATCCTTCTCCAGCCCCGCTGGCTCTGCCCGGGGGCTCCTGCGGGCATTGAGGCGGGATTTGTTCTGTGGACAGGGAGAGAGGAGAGGCAGTGGCAGCCCTGTGCCAGGTCCCACGGCTGTGCCCCTCAGAGCCCTACCCAGCTGCCGAAGCCACAGGGGAAGTCCTGCAGCCCCAGGTGTTTCAGGTGCTCCTGAAAAGCAGCCGAGACGCTGCCGGGTGCTGCCATCCAGCCCCTGGCAGGGAAGCCCCTGGCTCAGTGGCTTGTGTCCCTGTTGCTAGGAGAGGGTGCCATGGAACCAAATACTACAAGCAGAGGGTGGAGCAGGTCTGGAACAGCACCAAGCTCACCCGACTAGGAATAAATCCCTGGCTGCCACTGGGTTCTGGGGGCTGCTCCCCACCAGGGAAAAAGCAGGTGGCCTCATGCTGCACTTGCAGGGTGCAGCATCAGCATTCTGCCCTGGCCAGGGACCTGTGGAATTTACCATTTCCCTTATCTGTGTCCTGAGTGTCACTCAGGTTTCAGGGAAGAAGCAGTCAGGGTCTCAGTCAGCTCTGAAAGCCCAGCTCTTGACTTTACATGGAAGGCACTGCCACACAACCATGTAATGCCATCAGAAAATAAGCTCATGGCTGAAAATACCTGCTCCCACACTTGGAAAAAAGTAGGTGAACTCTAGGAACAAAAGCCACAGCTGTGTCTCAGGTCAGCATCAGGTCTCCATACGCAGAGATTGATTTCCTTTTTCCAGCGATAGGGATTGAGGCAACGGCCACAAATGCCATTTTAGAGAGCTGACAGAGCAGCATGTGTCAGCAGAGCTTCACCAAATGAATCGCAGTTGCTCCGTGGTGTCTGATGGTTACGTGGTGGAAAACTGAACTTCTCAGGCTGGGTTTTACAGGACGGATGCTAACCTGCTCCCTTATCAGCTCAGCAGCTTATCACAGCCCTGTAGAGACCGGAAAGGATGTGCACAGCATGCACAGGCTATGAGCTAATGGCATGTCCTGGAGTGGAATAACCAGGTAAAGTGCTGTCCTTAGGAGAAAATGAAGTAAAATCTCCTGAAAAATCTTTGAAAGAAAATTACCAGTGGTTGAGTTGTGTTTTGTGGAAAAGCAAAGCTTTAAAATTCCGCTTCTTTTATTTGCATCACTATTTAAAATAACTTGGCCCCATTGCCTTCTGTGCTGCACAAAGAGATACTCCTGCTGTTGGGGGAAGACAATCCCAGTACTCCCTGGCTGTGTCCCTCTGGGAGAGCTGGAAGGGGGCTGGCAGTGCCCAATGGCATCTTTTATGTACAAGCTCCTGCACCTTCCACAGATCTTCCTGTGGGCCACTGACCGACTCTATCTCTGCAGGTTTGGTGCTTCCAAACCAGAAACCCTCCAAGATCACCCTTCTGCCTGAAAGGAGCCATCTGTACCCACCAATGCCTTTGTAGGGACGTTCCTAAAGAACGAGAGACACTTTGTCTCTATTTTCCCACCAAATAATAATAAAACCCTCAAATGAAGTAAGTGTAGGCCATGGTAACTCATCTCTTCCTTGGCATTATTTAGCACCTTTTCTTTGTTTTGGTGTGTATGGGAATTTCCTGCATTTAGTTACTGGAAGCAGAAAACAGCCTCAGGGGAGTTGGAGAGACAGGTGACAGGGATTGGGAGGGGGGATCCTGAACATCCTTTGGGAACAGGGTCTTACAGGCATCCAGCAAAAGGATTTACACATGGAACTGGAGGCCTGACCTACCAAGCCTTTTTCCCTCCCTGCATTGGCCCACTCTTACACTGACTCTGCAGGAGAAGCAATGGCTTTGGGCAGCAATAACGTGCACCCAACGACCTTTATGAATAAAACAAGAATTTATGTTCTAAATCCCACACTTTGGAGAGCCCAAGGATTTAGATGGGATGGCCAAACCAAGTATCCCAAAGTCCTAGTCAAAGAGATGACACAGGACACCCTCTATGTCAGTTTGAAACTGCATCTAGATCACAATCAGTGAAGACACATTTGAATCAACTTTTGATGTAATCTTTCAAAAAAGAAAAAAACCCGAAATCATCACTGGCAAAAAAAAAAACAAACCAAAAAACAACTGTGGGGGAGCCACTGACGCAGGACTCCACAGCACTTAAATGCAGCCTGGCTGGCCCCATCCACAGCACTCCAGGCAGGCAGAAGCTCCAGAAGCAGCTCCAAGGCCAGCTCCCAGCCAAGCCACTGCTGTCCCATCCCACCATGGAAGGCAGAGCAGGTGGGTGTAACTTACCCTTGCTACAGGCTGTAAGGCTGCCCTGGTTGATGTTCATCTCTACCTCAGCCACTTTATGCCTTTATGTTTCAAGTCACGCTGCACAAAACTATTAAGATTTGCCAAAAATGATGCAGAAGTTGAGACTAATCATTGTGTTCTTTCTTTCCTTTTGGTTTCCTCTCTTCATCTGAATGCAGAGATCAACAGGTTTGCAATCTTCCTCTTCTGTTTACTGGTTCCTTTGGGCTCCATGGCACCAACAGAGACATCAGAAAGCAAAATGACCACAGGACAGAGGCAGAATCATTTCACTACAGAGATACCGACCTTGGCAATAATAATACAACAGAAAGCACATAAGTTGTTTGAATTCTATGTAAGTGCATCATTTTCCATGTGCTGTGCCTATGTCTGTGGGGAAATCTCTTGAATTATTATAAAACACTAGAAAGACCACCAGAAAAGAAGTATTTGGGTTAAAACCTGAAGTAGGCTTTTCTCTGTATTCCATGCAAGAAGGAAAGTGTGCATTGCATTATTTCAGGGCAGTTGGAGCAAGGGCAGCTGCAGAGAGCTTGGGTGACTTTACCTCAGCTTATTGCCAGCTGGGATCTTCCTGATTCCCAGTGTTCCTTCTCAGTCTCCTGAGTCCCTTTGGGCATCTTCTTGCAGGAGTTTAGTCAGATCACTGGAAATGTGGTGAGAATTGCTTTGCCCTTCAGTCTGACCCTAGTGCTTGAGCATTTCTGCCAAAAATCATGGTCACCTATTCTTTCCTTAGAAAGGTAAAATGTTCACTGAACCCAGGTATCAATGCCTCAGATAAAGTTCAGTTTCTGGGGCTGTTCCCAAGAGTATGTTGATAAAAACCAACACTGAATTCAGAGGAAATGTCATTCTTGAAATCCAAACCATCTCTGCCAAAACATGAAAACACACAGAGGCCAAACCAGATCTGGAACAGGTAAATTTTGCCCCTAGAGCAAAGAATAGAACCCAAGGTTTAGAAAAGCTGAGAACCAAGGCAAGTAAGGCATGGGGAGAGGAATTGCACACTCTGTGCCTGCTTGATCAGAGGGATGGAAGCGTTAATACAACAATTGAACCACAACCAAAAGCCTGACAAATGAGAAAGGGAAACCAAAGGATTAACAATTTCTCTCTCCTCTTCCTTCCCCACAGCACAAGTGTATCTCTGCAACATTCCACCCTGAGCCCTGGAGGGCTACATCCAAAGGCAGAGACATGGCAGACAGAATACCCAAGTGTCCAGCTTTCCAGGCAAACTGCTGTGCTCTGCACCACATCCACAAGGCTCTGGAAACCCAGAGGAGCTACATCGAAACCATCTGCACCCAGAGCTCCACAGAGCTGGTGGACACCAACCTCAGCCAGCTGAACACCACCCTGAGCCAGGGCACTGCCTTCTACACCTGCAGGAGCCAGGACCCGCCCCAGGTGGATGCCCAGGGCCAGACCATGAGCCTGGCAGACAGAAAAACCTACATCTGGTGGCTTTTGAAGAAATATGAGGACATCATGCAGTTTACGGGAAATCTGTACTCTGAAGCAGCAGTTTGATACGTCAGGATGAAAAAATAACTTGAAGATGCTTAAATGTGACCTGTCAGGGGTTATGGGATCAGTTTGATGCCAGGATCAGCACTGATAATGTACTTGCTATTCTCTATAACTATATAATCTAGTTTAATTTAATATTTAAAGGATGAATGTGTTAAGTTATTGATTGTATTTATTATAAAACTATTTATACTGTCTTATTTGCAACAGCATATAAGGATGGACTAACGTGAGTCAAGGTAATTTAATTAACTAACCCTGACATATATAAGCAATCAGGAAAATGTAACTTCAATAATTTTAATGTTATTTATATTTTTATCTTGTAGTTACTTTTCAAAAGAAAAGTTGACTGTCAACAGGCATTTTTCAAAAGAAAAGTTGAATGTCAACAGGCTGATTTTGTACTTCTCTCTCCACTAGTGAATTTTATTTATGAATTTATACAACACATCTATGTTTATAAATCTATTTAAGCAATTAGTTTACATATTTATTTATTCATATTTTAAACTCTTACATTGTAATACTGAAAAGGATCTATTTGCTACTTAGTAGATGAATGGTTTTACTCATTTCCTGTTACCACCTTTGGATAGAAACTGGAACTTAATTAAAATATTAAATAAAACAAATATTGCTGAATTCTCTTTTTACTAATTCTTCTTTTACAATATATTTTGCACTGGCCCTGTTCTGCTCAGACTTCTCTAGGAAAAGTGGGTTTGATATCAACTGAGTTACAAAAGTCTGAGGGGGGATCCTAGAAAAGCACTCAAGTTTCCCAGGAGGAAAGAGAGACCAAGCTCCCTGCAGGAGCCAGGGGAAGAACTCCTCCCAAATAGGTTCAATTTCAGAAACAACTGTGGAGATGTCACATAGTGGTGACATGAAGGTAAAATTCCAACCTCATATTCTTTATTTTTAATAGAGAAAGAAGAGTGGTTGGAAAAAAAATCACTGCCTGGCAATGTGCTTATCCCCAAGGCTGAAGCAACACCTGCCCGACCTTTTCAGGTGGGGTCAGCAAAACACTCCGAGGAGGAAAACAGTCACATCCCGAGGGCTTAAACATCACCACTGCCAAAGACTGACACAAACCACTTAAACCTTGCCGAACCAGAGGATTATACAGGGCCGCTCCCTTGTGGTTTCCTCTCCCATGCAAGGCTTTTGTTTCGCCTCCTAAACATATAAACAGCTCAACAAAAGCGTTTTCCTTAGAAAGGGAAATGCTTCCTCAGCAGTGCTAACAAGATGTCAGAGTGGTCAGATGGTCCTCATGGGAAGAGCTACCTGAGAAAGAAGAGTTGTTCTTCCCCAGGGGGAAGACTCAGACCAGTCACTGCTGAGAGGAAAAGGCACCAGCCCCAGGCAGAACAGTGAGAGAACTCCTGCAGCCCTGTGGCCTTTGTGGTGCAGGGCTCAGATAAATCCTGCCCAGCCCTGGAGAGTTGCAAGTTGGGAGATACACCTGTGCCACAGGGAGCATCTCTGCTGTGACCATGATTAGGTCACCAGCAGAGATCTCCTGACAAGCAGCTCCCCATTTATTCTGGTTGAAAACAAAGTGTTCGAGGCCTATGAGGAATGAAAAGTTTGGGTGGAGGAGCCACAGATGGGCTCTGTAAGGAGAGTCAGAAGGGCAGCAGCAGGACCCAGGGATGTGATGAGTCTCATCTTTCATGGGTTTGTTTCCCTTTGGTGGTGGGAAGGCACTGGGAGTATGACACACACACCTTGCTCCAAAACAGGAACATGTTCAACATCTCCTGGATGACAACAGGGGCTCTCCTGTGTTTGCACACAGGGAACTTCCCCAACACCCAAATAACCATTCCTTGTCTGCCCACCTCCTGGAGAGAGTTCTCAGGGATGACAACAGGCAGAAATGAGCTCCTGAGGGCAAATATAGGTTAAAATAAATTAATAAAAATCTAGTGAGCATTCCATTCCATTCTTTTAGATATAAAGAGAGCCCTGAGCTGTCTGCCCACTGAAGGGCCAATTCCCTTCCAGCAGTGATTTAATTTGGCATCATTTCCACAGAGCAAGTATAGGTCCACTTTTGGCAGTGTTCAAGGATTAGAAGAGCCAGCCACAAAAAGAGATTACTTCACAAACTCTTTTGGCACTTCAGCTGAAGTTACAGCAGCCTCCCTGAAATCACCACTAAATCAGTAGTACAGAAACAGTGCCCTGCAGCCACAGCTTCCTCCCAGAGAGCTTTGATACCATCACTGCAGTAACTCTGGCATTTTACTGCTTGGTCAAGAGTGAAGGCAGGCTCAAGAGCTGGTTTATCACTGTTGAAATAACACTGCTCTTCACTCCCATCAAAATGCTTTATGTGAGATCAAGCTTGTGATTTCTGCAAAATTAAATGCGGGGTTTTTGAACCCTGCTGTACCTCAGGAACTGCAGGCCTGACTCATCAGAAGTTCTCATCAGAAATACCAAGTCAAAGGCACCAATCACAAGGTTAACATCAACCAGCACAAAGTCTTGTGAGATTCTAAAATAAAATGCTTCTTTTCACTCTTCTATTACCTTTCACTTCAACTAGAGCCTCACTGCTGCTTCCACTAAGCAAGAAAATCCAAAATGCCAGGGAGGTGACAACTGAAGCATGGAGAGCTGGAGTGTCCTACCAGGGGAAAAAAAAAAAAAAAAATCAGTCATTAAAGGCAGATTTATTAATTTCATTTTTTCAATGGACTTAAGCAGCTCAGTGCCTAACACTGACATCAATCCCAAAAGGAGACCAAACTTCAGCAACTTCATAGAGGATACAGAGCCCTGCTCTGGGAATGCCAAACACACAGATCCAAAGGTAACCCCAGCACTGTTCACAGGGAAATGAGCTCTTGTCAACCTTTTAGAGCTGCAAAAAGGATGTACCAACCCTGGTCCAGGAATAATTCTACTTACCATATCCCCACCTCCAGTCAGAAAATAAAGGCATTGCAACCAGTTTCTTCCAAAAAATATCCTTTATTGTTTTGGTTGTAAATATAAAAAAATGCATTGCACAATTTAACAGACCTACTGAAAAGTGCTACATTTCAACAGCACAACAGGAGTTGTCATGCAACAGAACAGGAAACCTAAAGCAAAGCAAGAGCACAACCTGAAGTCCTCATACCTTCAAGTTTTTTTTTCCTTTTTTCTTAACAAGAATGAATTCCACTCACTTAAAACACATTTAAATACAAGATTAGAAGAAGAAAATTATCTATTTATCCATTGTATTGTTAAAAAGCTTGCTCATAACATTGATATCTTTTGATTGAAAACCTTATTCACGTTGGAAAAGTTCTGATATAAAAAGTTCAGACAACGGCTAGAAATTAATTCCATTATATACCTAAGGTGTGTTTCTTTGTAACTGAAGTTACTGTAATTGTAACTGAAGAACTCAAGTTTTACAGATAAAGCTACAGTTTGGTTCTACCACTTCTGCTCTAACACAGTAAATGAGCAGAAAATCCAAGAATGAAACCAAAGAAAACGAGAGCTTTAACTGATGTTGTGGGAAAAATACTGGAGTCCTATAAAAGAAAAAAACCCAAAACAAATCATCTCCTCTGAGACTCAAGTGTATAAATTGAGGAGTAATAGAAAAACTCCTGATGTCTCACCTAATTTAAAAAACTCCTAAAAGTTACAAACAACTGTCCGTAGTCCTCCAGACTGGTGTAACTGAATCCTTAAAGAACCTGAATTTGATATCATCAACCTTTTGATTTTTGGTGGTTTTCCATGCAATAAAGGTGGAAAGGAATCAAAAAAATATAAAGAAAAAGGAGAAATCAAGCCATTCAATTTTCAGCAGTACCTTCTAGCTGGCAACATCAAGGCAAGAATTATCCACTCCAGAAACTGAGCAAGTGAAACAGCCTTCAAATAAGCATTATCTTACTGAACATTTCTGCAGTGAGGTTCCCTCTCCTGTTCTCAAACTGCTTTTCAGGAGTTTTGGGCTTTAAAGGCAAACAAAACTAAATTTACCAGTCCCTGTCCCTTCTACCACATGGGAACACAAACTCATACACTCACACAGGAATGTAAAAAAAACCTGAAGACACAAAAGGATGCAGATTTTCAATACATTTGACAGCCCTTTGTCTTTTCAAGCCATTTCAGATTTAGAGGTTTAAGCCCTTGCCTGTTTCCTGCGTTTGTCAGAGCAGAGGTTATGTCCCTTTGTTCACACCTGTTCCTGCACATGGCAGTGGAGAGGGGTGGATTCAGCAGCAAAGATGCAATTTTTTCCAAACATAGACACAGTTAGTCACAACCTCAGTCTCAAAGGGTCACAGTAATGCCACACAGATAAAATCCTCTAAAAAGCCAGGGAAGCCCCACTTCCTCCATTCGCTGAATTTTCCACAGAGCATCATTTTAGGGGGAACAATGAGTGACTTCTGATTAATCAAATGCATACAAGACATCAAGATCTAAGGCACAGATGGAAACATTCTAGCAGCCACCCCCTTCAAGGAAGCCTTCCCCAGGGGTCTAGAAAAGCACGGAAGAACATTCCAGTCAGGCCAAATGGTATTAACCAAGAATCCTTTGGTTTTGTGCAGAGATCAGACTGCCGTGGTGAAGTGTGCACTTGTCTCTGATCCTACTCCTCAGTAATTCCTTCAGCTCTAGTTTGCTCCTGGACCTTCACCCCTTACTCCTCTTGCCAAAAGGAGGCCAGTAACTACAGTACAAGTTAATAACTACACCAGATAATGCCCAAGCTCTCCCAGTTTGACTTGGTGCATATCACAGGCCATAAATGAGTTATTTAGCCACTCACTATACTGAGTGAAACATGCTGGATTTGACAGAATACAACTTGTATTCAGTTATATGGGGGTTCTCCAAAACGTTTAGCACCAGACAGATGTGCAGCACCTGCAGTTCTGTGCAGACTACAGAGGCACTGTATGTTTGGCTTGCTTACTTTGGTGACACTGAGGAAATCAGAGTGCTTAAATTACAGGAGAAACTGTTATCAAACTTTGAAAAAAAAAGTATTTAAACTCCTCTACGGGTAAGAAATACAGACTGAGGTGTTTAAACATAAATCAAAGTGGAAAACTATGCAGGAACTAATACATACGTGCTCCATCTCTTTCCATACCAATCTTTAGTGGTTCTACTGTTCAGATGTGAGACATAAACCAGCTTTTTTCCTCCTGTGTTTCCAAATGAAGTGAAATCATTCTCCTCACAAGACTGATAAAAGAATTCTGATCTGCAATAACAGGGTGACAAGAATATATTGAATCACTGCTTCAAAGAGCAGCCACATAATTTCTGGTAATTGAACTAGTGGAAAGTATCTTTTCACTTTTCCTTTCCTCCCTCCTACACTCTTGCCTAAGTAAGCAATATTTAATTCTTTTCTCTTTAAGATTTGCAGTTTTTTAATAGTGCTTTGAGTTTGTTTCTGCACCACAGTTTGTTAAACAAGCACTTTCCCTCCACTTGTAACCAGCTCACAGTGCATTCTGATGGATGAGTTCTCCATCCACACCAAAACTGTGAATGGACAAAGTTTTTGGCAGTTCAGGTGAATTACCCCTCCCTGTTCTTTTCAGATTGCTTTCAGTTTCCAATCTATTCAGTGAGATATGGGATGTCAGGGTTTCAGGGCCCTGAAGGATGACTTTACTGCACTGTGCTGCTTGGGACAAAACTCCAACGTCATCGATACCAGAAATGGTAAAAATCACACACCATCACTGCTGACAAGCAGGAGACCACACTGCAGAGGAGGCATTACAGGATCTGCTCATCTGAAAAAGTCAGCAAAAACACCAGCTCTTGGACAGTATGCCTGCTGCTTTCTTGCTAGAAACCCAGACATGTTTTTAATCATGTTTTGATCACACAAACAGTGAGATCAGCCCACCAAGGAAAGGATGTAAGGGACAACCCCAGCTCATCACAGTGTAAAATTACTTTAGTGGAGTCAAATTCACAACCAGTGATAAAAAAGGGAGGATTGAAAGCACTGATTCAAAAAGGATTTACTTATTCAACACTTCTTACCCAGATGTATCCAAAAGAATATTGCTTAACTGATGACAACATTATGAAAAATGTAGGAATAGATCCCTCCGGAAAATCTACTCACTATTTCATTACTATGACAACCTTTGCACACCATTCCTTGGCTGAGACTTGGAATTTTGTTGCTTCTATCACAGGGACACAGGTTTTCACATGTGCCACGAACTTCAAATTATTTGTAAAATCTACTGTGGAAAAAAAAAAAAGAAATAGAAACATTTCCCCCTCTGCCTGCACAGCTACAGGAAGCTGCAAAATTTGCCATTCTGCCTTCCCCTTCAGCCCTCAGTCCCTTCCATGCAGGGAGAGGCTCACCTTTTGTGCCTTGTCCTTGCTACAGTGCTGCTCTCACAGAAGGAACTCTGCAAGGAAAGCCATTAGCTGCAAAAACTCCGGACCCAGGAGAAAAAAAGAACAAAACCACGGCCTGTGCTCAGCCCTATTCCCCAGGCTAATTGTTTCCTTCCAAACTTTGGCCCACCAACTGGAGGAGACTGGGGACAAAGCTCCTTTCCCCAAGGAGAACCTACTGAGCCCATTTCAGAGTGTGCAACCCCCAAATGTTCCAGTTCTTCCTCATCTTCCTTCCGTGAGAGGCTGCACAGCACCTCCAGCCTGCTCTTGGAACTGGAAGAAGACTGTTCAAGGGACGTGTTCCCACCATTTGCATAGCTCTGAACCATCAGGATCAAGTTGTGAGTGGAATTACAATGGTCATGGGATCATCCCAGATGATGAACAACCAGCTGGAATGAACATTCCAGTGCTGTCTCAGGATGGACAATCGCTGCTGGAACAGGACTCAGTTTACCTGCAGCAGAGCACAGAATGTGCTGAAACTGTCACAGGAAAATATTATTCAGTATTTTGAGTTTTAAACTTATTTTCACATGTTCTAAAATTTAAGTTGAACATAATCTTCCCATACAGACCAGGCCTAGCAAAGTCCTTCAGGTTTTTCAGACAGAAGGCAAAAGGAAGAAGCAAAAGAAAAGACAAGGAAGCAAAGAACTGACTGCAAGTCTTTGTGGTTTGATATAGCTTCTGAGATAATAAAATAGCCAATTTTTTAACATTACAAACTCAATTCTTGTCTCTGAAGTGCTACTACATTTACCTATGGATGTGTTTTATATGTGCACATTTTGTGAGGATGGCAGCTGAACTGTGCAGCGTCCAAGAAAATAGTTCATTGATTAAATCGATCTAACATTCATGTATTTATCCTAATTGCAGAATTTATACAATCTAGAACGGCTTTCTTGCACTTCCTGCACAGCCTGCTACTCCCTTGCAATGGCTAGATAAAAAAAAATAAAAATCAGCTACTTTATTTACTAGAAAATAAAGCACGTCTTGAAACTGATCAAATGCAATGATACACTCATTAAAATAAAAATACACAAAACACAGCCTGAGATTTTAATTCGAGTATTTTTGCCACGAGTTGACATCGCTGACGGATTTTTCTTCTCCTTTGGTTTTTCATATGATCCTGTTTAACAATTTTCACTATTCAAGTAAAACACATGGAACTGAATACCAGAAAACAAAAAAAAAAGCACATTTTGCTTCATGAAATCAGAAGTACTTTTTCCCCTTGAAGAGCACATTCCTCGGTGTACAGGATTTACACTTCAGAGAACTGAGGGCGTTTCATTAGTTGCATAAGGATGCATTGATGGAGATCTATTGCTGCCTGCAGGGCTCAAACCTGCTGAGTTTACCTGAGCTTGGTGTTTTTTCTCACGTGACAGAGCACAGCACAGCACTGGAGAGGAACCCAAACGTTCTGACAACGCTGCATCACCTGCACCTCTTCGCAAGGCAGGGCCAGGTGCCCTGAACAATGTCTCAGGTGATGGAGTGAATCCTTTCTAAAGTGCACCAACTGGAGGAGCCTGGGCAGGCAGAGCCTGGTGGGTGGGTTCTCCACCCCTGGGACAAGCACCTCAGTGTCTTTGGTTGTTAGGTCTCCCCAGCTCTCTTGTTTGCCTTTGCCACGGCCTCCCGCGCCTGCTCCGGCAGCCGCGACGGGTCCGACAGGATCGAGGTGCTCCTGCTCAGGTGCCGCAGGGTGTTCAGCACCACTGTAAAAAATAAAAGGCAGGGAAGCATCAGGAAAAGCTGCTCATCTGACTGATTTTTCTTCTACACATGAGAGCATCCCTTGACAGCTATAAACGTAAATTAAATACTTGCTGAAAGGCAAGAGGGAAAGAATCAAGCCACGATGCCCAACAGAAGGTCACTCCAAAGCTGAATACAAATCTCAGAGGTCTTCCCTCATTAGGAGATAAATCACACTGCCAAACGTCAAGCTTTTGAAATTTAAATGTAGTTAAAGACAATTTAAATTCTGGTATATTCAACTTTTTTTCTTCTGTCTTCACAGTCAGAAGAGGCTCTTATTTTTTCACTGAGCTAACAAAAAGGAAGCGAAACCCACATTCAGCATCATGTGCTTTCTTTGCCATCCTCTGACTTTTAAAAAATGCTATTATATTATACTTTCTATGATCTGAAGAGCTGATGGATAGAACTTCACTTACTTGGCCTCAGAACAGGAAGGGAACAGTGCTGATCCAACCAGGCCAGTGCAGTTTCGTTCAGATCCTTAAAGCTTGTCGTGGAAACCATCCCGTTGAAGGACTCAAACAATGGCTTAATAATAATGCTGAACTGCAAACCATCAAATGTCAAGGGAGACAACAAAGTGGGAGTTCAAACATCATATGGGAAAGGCTCTGGCAGAGAAAACACTGGATTTCTTAATGGACTTCAACTGCCAGAGGGATTGCAATGTTTAAATAATTGTATTTTCAAATCTGTAACACTAAGACTGAGGAAAAAATTGAACCTTAGTTCCAAGTGATATTCACTATATTTTTGCAAAATTCCTCCACACTGACCTGAAGAGGAAAAAAGGAAAGGGAATGTGCAAGTATTTGAACAGCTTCAGTAACTGTAATTTTTTTCCCCTGAAATCTTTGCTATTGTCTATGTACATTTCCCAAAAGACAACCAGAGCTGCAGTTACAGCAGAGTCCACAAAAGATTTCTTGCAGCACAATAACTTAGTAAGAAAACCTTGCCTCTGCATTCATTGCATTTTGCTTTCCAGTTACCTCCCACATGTTGAGGTGAACAAATCCTGCAATAATTCATATCCACATGCAGACGTGGATGAAAACTGAGGACATTTGCTATTTAAGTAACTTGGCTTAAAGTCACAGCATCAGAATGCCAAGTTCTTGGCTCTAAAAGCACCAAAGCCCAAGTTCATGAGGTTGGTACAAAAGGATACAATCCAAAACTTCCAGTTCTGCAGGGTCCTGCTTCTCACGTACTCATCAAACAACTTCCTCATGTGGTCAAACCTTTGCCGCGTTACGGGAACCCCGGTCGCAGGGAGCTGCTGCTGGCAAGAACTGAGAAGATGTTTGGAGGTCAGAATCCCATCAAAAAGGACACATTTCTCTTCCAGACTAAACTGCAGCAGGAGAAAAGTGTATATTCCTGGTATCTCTGGTGGAGGGGCTTCCCAGTGCATGATCCCCCCCAGAGTGTAACTGCTCCAATCAGGAATAAAAACTGTTTTCCCAACAATTCTGTCTATATTCACCCAGCAAAGCAATTTATCAAGCTGCTACAAACACTTGTGGTTACAAACAACAAAACTGAAAACAAAGTATAACATAGAACAAAGTAATTTTGGGCATCCATTAAGGACAAGGCATACTAGGAGTCAAGGAAACATTTACAGTTACTCCTAAGCAATGTTACAGAAGAAGATGTAACAGAGATTCTTATGAAACAGATAATTTAAAAAAAAAACCAAGCAGACTTCATCATCTTTTGTAAGAAAAATAAAAAGATTTTGCTTTACTGCTAATTCCAACATCATGCCTGAAACTAAAACTTCTGGAGATGGAAGTAAAGCCAATGCAGTTCTCAACGTGCTTTCCAATAGTACATAATCATAAACCCATGGCACTGGGAAGGTGAAGTGATTTATCACATTGTGTTCAGCTAGTGGGAAACTTCTGGAGCCCAAGTTCTGTGTCTTATGACACAGAAAAATCACAATTTTCTACAAAATCTGACTGCATTTGAAAAGAAAACTGCAGCAAAGCCATTGTGAAGAGTGAGAGTTCAATCATCAATGAGCTTTACGAAAACATCCTCACTGAAAACTTCTCAGAACTATTCTGACCTGACACATCCTCCCTGATGCTGCCACTGTTGTGCATTCCACGCTCAGAGCTCGCTGAAAATCCACACAGTTTGCACCAGTGCCCATCCCACAGAAGCTGCTTGGAGCTGGCAGCAGCTCTGTTCTGTCCAACACCCATCTGCTCCCTGGTGTGACACTGAGCACACACTCCCTGCTGCTTGGCCCAGGCACCACTGAAGCTGCTGCCCCTCCCCTGGAAGCTCCCTGTTCTCACAGGATGGTGGCGTTCAGCTCCTCGATTTCCTCCCGGAGGCGCCTGGTTTCCTCCTGCATCTGTGTCCTCTCCTGCTGCAGCTTGGCGATGTATTCCACGGTCTTCTGCAGGGTGATGGCATGGCTGATCTAGGCCAAACACAGACACACAGCTTGCTTCCTGCAACAACCTGAGCTTCAGGAAGTGGGTCCTCCTAACCTGCACTCCAGCACCTTTTAATTTTCCTTCACTGTGTGTAAAAGCAGAGCAAAACACTCCAGATGCTCAACTCTGAGTTTCTCTGAATCCTCTTTGCACTCCAATACAGAGAAATGTGGCTGCAGGGGTTGTTTTCTTCCATAAATTACATTTCTGCTACTTTGTTTAAAGGAGTATTTTAATAATTTAAAATGTTTTATTTCATTATCTGTCCTCTTAAAAATATTTACAGTTCTTAAGTACTGAAGGATGTGCTACATCTCCAGACAGATTTATAGTGCTGGTGGAAGCGCTGCTTGAAGTTGATAATAGAGATTATTTAGTTTGGGAAACCTGAAGTTATTAAACAGAAGGACCCACCAAAGGAGACAGATACATGTACAGATATAGGTAATAATACTTTTCAGTTTGGAGGAACCAATTAAATATCTGTACTCGAGAAATAAAATAACCAGACATTTCAGTAAAGCTGAGTTTTCTAAAAGGGCTTCCTTTCAAAATAGGCAATTCAAGTCAGGAAGTGAAATTCTGACAACATACTGCCTAAATATCTGAAACTATAAAAATTATATAAACAAACCAACATGCTGCACAAAAAGCTTTCATATTTTCCATGTTTCAAAGCTCCTGGTATTTAATGGTCACTGAGAATTTTTTGTGCAAATATCTCTGTATTTCCATTTAGTGAACTAAGTTAACTAGTGTAGCCAAAGTAAGTTTTTAGTTTGGACAAAGTAATTTGACAACGAAAAATCAGTGGGGATTTTTTTTCTCTGTAAACCCATGCACAAAAGACAAGTGAAAAGGGAAAAAGAGGCCCTAATTCTTAAAGACAGCTGGGTGGTGCAAAGAGTCCTAAAGAGATTTTCTAAATCATCTCAACTGACCACACCTCTGACTCCTGCTGGGAGGCAGAGAGCTCAATGGTGTAGAAAATTTTAGGAATTTACCCGAGCTTTTCCATTCTACCTCTGCTCACTGCTGTATTCCAGCAGTGTGTGTTCTGCTCTGCTCAGCTGACCACTCAGCAGTGAATGATTACATTTATTAACAATACTTTCAGAATGGCTCTTTCTTACATTTCACATTAAACTGTAAGTGCTGCTGCAGTACTTACCGACTTGGAGTTGGCTGACACCAAGCTGTTCAGAGCACTGAAACCAATCTTGATATTAGATCTTCGTTTTTGTTCTGAAAGGTGCCTCATCCTTCGATTCTGCATAAATAAAATCAGCTCAGTCTATGCTGTTCTCCTGCTATGACTATTTCAGCTATTCAAATTCAGTGTCACTTTGGTTGACTTGCTGGCATTCACAGTCTCCCCTGGAACAACTCTCCAGAAATCTTAATAATGAATTGACAGTGTGTTTGTGGACCAACCCACCTCTGACATCTGCACTTGTTTTAAGCATCACATGCCAGGATGGCAAGGAGAAAGTCTGAAAGATATTATATTACCGTGAGGTTCTAGACTTGTACAGTGTGCAAATGATTTGTTACCTGCCAGCAAGGCACACAAAGGTTTGAAAGACACTGTTTGTCTGTGGAGTGCTTTAACAGAAAGAAAAGGTCATCCTGCACCTCTTCTAAACTTCAGCTGTGTCATCAGGAAGTAAAATATTTAGTATTTATATTAACAAAAGAACAAAGAGCAGTAGACCCAGAATTGGTCCAGCCTGTGGTAGAAACACCTCAAGCAATCAGTAACAAAGCAAACAACTGGCAGGACTTTTTAGGCACAGGAGGATCCTGCCACCCCTGGATTCCGGGGTTGGGGAGCTACATAAACCACTGACAGGAGCTGCCAAGGTTGGTATCCATAGAAAGAAAAGACTTTCCAAGCTACAAAAGGAACTCCAGTTTCTGGGCATGCCACTTTATTCCAAGGCCTCTGAGCTGCTGAGGACAAAGGAGCATTTGGCAGATCCCTTCCCAAAGCTGGGGCCACACCGCCGCCCTGTGGCTCCTGCCCAGCTCAGCTGGAGCCTGGAACAGCCAGGGATCATCCCTGGGATGGTTACACGTGTCACAGCCACTGCAGGGACACAGACAAAGGATCCAGGAAGGAACGACTCCAGGTATGACTCCAAAAATCCCCACTCCACACAGGTGTGTGCCAGGTGTGTGAAGAAGGTGCATAACAGAGAGACCATAACTGTGTAACAGCCCAGGGATTTCTTTGTTCTGAGTCCCTCTCTGGCAGCACCAGCCCAGATTGTTCCTATTGACTCAGTTACTGCTTTTTCCTGGGAGTCTGCCACAGGAAAACTGGGATGAAGAAACTTCTTTAACAGAGTTTGCAGTTTGAGAACACATTCCTGCCAGAGTGAGGCTTTCTGGCAGCAGCTCACCATCACCCCACTTTATAATGGAGGAAAGCAATGCAATAAAGCAGTGAAGCAGTTGCCCAAAACCAAAGAAAATTCAGGTTCACGAGCAAAACTGAGATTTCCAGTGCCCTCTATGCTTTGCCAAACTGAAATAACCATGTTACCTAGCAATACAGAAGTGTTTAATCCAACAATACAAAGGAACAAAAGCACATACATCTGGAGCCTGGCAAATATCATGGTTTCTCTCTTGTCTCACAGAAGAGTTACTAACAGTACAGATCCAAAGCAATTCCTGTCAGAGCAGGCATGTTTACATGGCTGAAAAGCCTATTTCACAGCCATGTCCTTGCTTTTCCACTTTCCCACCATCAGCCAGCCCTACTGATTTGTTCCTTTGTTACCTTACTCTATAGCAGCAGAACAGGCTGCATCCAGTGCTTGTGAGCTTTCATGCCAAGCAAATCCCTGCCAACTTCTATGAGTAACTTGCAGCATGGTCAGCAAGGGGCAGTTCTAATTGTCCTCTGCAACAGATCTAGACCTGAGTGCAGTCACAGGCTGCAGGTGTTAAACTCACCTTTCTGCCCCGGAGTAACCAAACTGCCATCACCTCACAGGGGACACCGAGCCAGAGAAGCCAGAAAGGGACTGGCACTGGCAAAACTGTTAAGTAACAGTCCCTTTCACAACAGAATGAATGGGAGGGTTAGAGCTGATTGTTCTGACGGGGTTTTTGTGGAGAAGTTTCTCATACCACCACAGAAACTGTTCTGACAAGGTCAGCCTCTGTGTGAGGTACAACCAGCGCTCGGGTGCTCTCTCTAGACAGCCGAGTTCTTACCCCAGTAATTCTCCAAGGGTTTTACAGGTGTAACTTGTAGAGTCTGTGGAGCTGCTTCTCTGTGGAGCAGCATAGCATCACTGGAGACATGTAAGTAACTCAGCAGGTCAAGAACTTCCCCTCCAGCAATGGCCAGAGCCCTCCAGACTGAAGAGCCCCAGCAGAACAACGGCAAAAAGCCAGGGTTTAGAACACTAAGCCTGAAACCTTTAACCAAGTAAACTGACACCTGCCACAACACTCCTCTGAGCCACAGCAGGAACTGCTGTCACGACCATAAGGACCTGCAGAGGTACAGCCAAGACTGTCCCCTCTGGTGACACATCCCCGAGAAGCAGAGTAGATTAGAGTCTGACATTTTGGATTTCACAGAGCAGCATAGATGCAGCTAAGACCGACACACAATATGCTACTGTCCTGAAGCACAGCTTTCTCTAGTTCATGCTCAGACATCAGGACAGAAAAGTACCTATGAAGGCAAAGAAGAAAAGCCCCTCGAAGGAAAGGACACACACCTTAAATGCAGCCATAGCAGGGTCAGTGGCAGGTTTTCCTGAGCTGCTGTTCTGAGGAGACTGTGGACTGGGGCTCTGCTCAGAGGTGCAGGGTGAAGCCTGGCCCGAATTCTGACAGTCCCGGCCTTCATGAAGGAAAAAACACAAGACACATTAACAAACAACTTTCTGTAGCACATGTAACTGCTGAGAAGTTTCTACTCAGAAGTGAACTGAAATGCAGTCAGCAACCAAATTACACTGTTTGATGCAGCAACCACATGCTAGAAAACATCAAGACTGCTGGGAAAGCTCAGGATATCATGTCACATGATACACCCTGAACAGCAACATGTAATAGTCCTTTCACACACACATATTTCAGCAAAGGCATGTTGGATGCACAGGCTGTGATTCCATCATCCTGCTGGGCTCCCACATTTGTCTCTAAAGGCCTGGGACATGATGGTGACACTTACAAGCCATTTACCACCAGAACCAGCCCAAGGAATGCTCCATCAATGCACATGCAAAAGGAGTCTTTGCACTTACCTACAAGGATTGTGTCTGAGATCCTCCAGTCAAAATGAGAGCTATGACACTGAACAACAAACCTATTCAGCACTTCCTACACAGATGCCCTTCATTTCTTGGTGACTACAACAGCACATCCTTTTAGAAAGGAGCCACTTACAGGAAGCACAAAATCACAGTTTGTGGGGACACTGAACAGTCATTTAAGAAAAAAATTGCGAACTACTGGATGCAACTGAAGCTGTGGGGTAAAAGGGCCCGAAAAGCTTTTCCTTCAAAAATTATCTAGGGATCCTCAAGGCCCATTTACACCCTGCCTAGCCAACAGAAACACACTTCCATGTGCAGGGGAGAAAATGCTTACAGCTTGCTAACTTACTAGGTGTAGGTGAGGGAACTTGTGAACTGCTACAGTGGGAAGGGATGTGCTCTCCTTTCACCAACACATCCTGGACTACACTAGGAGGGAAGAGATGTGAGACTGTGGACTGGCTTTGTTGACTACTTGGTGCTCGCTGTGCTGGACCAACCAGAATGTTACTATGGAACTCCGTCACCCCGGGAGCCTGGGAACAGCACAGGAACAGCACAGAGAAAAACAGAGAGAAAGAGAGAGCAGGAGGGGCAGTGTGGGGGCAGAGGGAGAGAAGGGATGAGAGAAAGGAGAAAGCAGGGGGAGAGATTAAGAAAGAAAAAGAGAGAGAGATTTGTTACCTTGCCTTTCACTAAAAGTAGCAAATTAATACATGATTAACAATCTGATGACATGAAACAAGGGCTAATATATAAGGAATTGGCAGACACCAAAGTCAGGCTTCTGGCAGGAGACCAGTATCCTTTCATAACTTAAAGCAGCATTACAACACATCAACAGCATAATATACTAAATTCTATCTCCATCTTCCTGCACACAACATATTGGGGAAACCCACTCACATACCCAAGGCATGTTTTCCAATATGGCAGTGGAAAGGTGAGCCCCTTGGGCCCCTTCCACCTTCTGCACAGTTAAAGCACCAACCATCCCCATCCACAGCACTGTGAATACAGGCCTCCTTGGAATCTTACTGTTGTGTGAGACAGAGCCTGTCAAGACTATAAAGTGCTTCCAAGCCCATAAAGTGGTGACATTAAAAACAAGCAAACATAATGCTGAATGCACAAATGCATACGTTGGGTAACAGATGATTTAGTGGACTCGTTACCCGCCTGAGCACAATATGGCTCTCACTACTTGCAAATAACAGGCCTAGAAAACAAATATATAATTTTTTTTTCTTCTCCTTACTCTGACAATTCCAGCTGGTGCAATTGCAACATTAGACTGAGACGTGGCTGGCGTCAAAATCCCCTCTCTTTTTAAAGGTGCTGGAGTTACAATCACAGCTCTGGACTGTCCCTGAAAGGCAGCTGAAGAACACAATTCAGTTAGAATAGTCAATGAGACAAAAAAAAAAAGGAGATTATTCTGTATGAAATAACTTGTCATTAAACACGGGCGTGGATCAATGGGCATCTAAAATGCCACCAGTCTTCCCATAATCTCAACCCCCTTAATCTAGCACAAAGGACTTTAACACTCCAGCTATTTATGATTTTTTTAGCATCACTGTCACTGTTTCAAGGTGAATTTACAGACATATGTAGTAATTCAGGGAGATGCAAAGTGTTTTCATTCTGTCAGAGCTGGGTTTGACAGGAGGAGAATCATCTTTAGCTCTCCTCTTCCATCCACACTCTGGGATCTCGGGCTTGCTCTGCTGACCCAGGAAGGGTCAATGACTCAATACTTCACGTTTCCTTGTATATATGTCTTAAAATCTTTCCCCTCAGCACTTCAGCCTATCAGCTTCTTTCACTGTCTGGTTTTACAGCTGCTTTAGATGACACACAACCACAAGACAACCAAATGTGATTGGGCATCAGCGTCAAAATTACACAACGCTAAAGACCCAAGAGTTCTGCAGTGCTTAGGCAGCTAGAGGTAATTCTGAATTGCAGCAAATGTCTCCACATGAATCTGTGAAGATCTCCATGTAACCAAGGCAGATGTGCAGTTATTACCATGGCATTCACGCTGACATGGTTCTTGCCCAGTCCACACAGAACACGACTCACCATCCTAAACTGTTACTAAGGGAAGAATCCTGCAAAGACACAGCTTCTGTCTGGGTTTTGATAAAACTGAACCAAACATATCTGGCTTCACTCTTGGCTGTACTGGTTCAGCTCTCCTTTGTACAAATAAAGTCATGATGCAGGAGAAGTGTCAGCACAGCTCAGCCCCTGCTGAGCCACCCCTCTGCAGTTCACCATGAGGATCCTGAAGGACACACACAGCAGGACAGGGAGACAGTGCAGGGTTATCCAGTGTCCCCTCCCTGACAGTGTCACCTGTGACTGACAATTGTGTTTTGACTCAACTGGAGTTTCTGCACAGCCTCCATAAGAGAGGCCTGTGGATTGCTTGTGCCAGCCCTTGTGTGGGTCTGTCTGGAGGAGAGCTCTGTCACCGACACAGGCAGTTCATTCTTTGAGCATTCCCACATCTAAAGCTGGAATCACAACCCTTCCACTGTTCACTGATGTTCAGCTGGACTTATGACATCTCTATTGACCTCAAGAGCCTACTCTTACCAGTGCATTAATGCTTCTGGCACAGGCTTGGCCTTTCTGACTTCCACATTTGGGGAACTGCAGCAACCAGCAACAATAATTAGAGGTCACTTTACATGATTCATGTTTCTGTCCTACACATGCATCTTTTGCAGACTTTCCCCTCAAAATCAACACATTTATCATGAAGTGGTGACAGCAGTGAAGTCTTGCACCTGATGAGACAATCTGTACAGATTTTTGAGTCCTTATACCACACAGCAATTCCAACACAAGATATAATGTAATTTGCTTTACAGTCAGGAGATGATTTGTTTGTCCTGAACACAAATGACAAGCATAAATGCCACGATTACAAGTACTGATGTTTATTCTATTGCCAAAAATAAAGCTCTAGTATTTATATAAATTCTTGGATTTCTCCCCCGAGCTTGCCGTCCCAGTAGTTTAGGAACACCATGATCCCCAAACACATGCCACTAATCTAGATGAGAAACAAAGCCACTAACCAGTGATGGCCTAGAAGTAAATGATGGAGGACTGGGAAAATAATATATGGGGTGAGGAACAACCCAGCAAGCACTGAGAAAAGCAGGAGCAAAGGCTTTCTGAGAATGAGTAGCTTACAACCTTTACTAGGTGAGAAAAGCATGTCCCGACTGAAGGTACATGGACTGCTGGTTTATAACATACTATAGATAGGAATACTGCCATTAACACCCTTGTGCTATTAATCATGGGCCAAATTGATCCCAGTGACATCCTAGAATAAGATCTTGGGTCTGTTCTTCTACTGAACAGTGATTTTTCTTTTTGGTGGGTAACCTCACTATCAGGCCCTGGCACACACACCTACTCCCTAGTAAAGCCTGTTTAGCATTACTCCTCCAGGCAGGCTTTTTCTTGAATTATTGGTGCACATTTCAAAGTGGCTGAAGTCACTTGGCCCCCAGCCAGCACAAATCTAAAAACAGACTGCAGTAATCCCAGGAAAAGCATTCTGCCTGTCCTGCTCCAGCCTTGAGCTCTCCCACCAGAGATTGTGCTGATTCCTCAAGCACAATTCTCGCTCCTTATCTTGTTTGCCTTGTGCAGCACCAGTGGCTCCAAATCCCACCCAGTGTGGAAGTTCCAGGTGTTCCTACCCTGACCTGAAAACCACTCCCAACTTAAAGCATGTTTCTAGATTGCTTGAGACAAAGATCTCTAGCTCCCTCAGGAGAATCTCCTCTTCCACTATGGCTGAATGTTCTGAGGGGCAGTTAGTCACAGCAGCATCACACCTAAATCCAGGGCTTCTACATGGCAGGAGTGGTGCTAGCTGGTGCAGCTTCACAGCCCATCACAGATGTTACAAAGAGAGACCCCCACCCCTTTTGCAGGTCAGCTTTTCACACTCAACCAAACTGCTTCCAATCCTTGCAACAGTCCAGAGCATCCCACTCAACAGTGCAGCCACTGCATTCAAGGTTCTGTGGACACACTCAGAAGCTCTATTGTAACTTATTGTGTAAAGCAAGAAAAGCAAGAAGGTTTTTTCCTCCTGCTAGTCCCACTCAGAAGACAAAAACATCCTCCCACAGTGCTCCTCACCTGGGGTGATGAAGGCATTCTTTACCAATAAGGACACTGTTTCAAGCTTCGGAGCAGGCACTATTTTTTGTGACTGTTTAGGCCTTGTCCCAGCACTGGCCAGAGGAACAGGTTTGGGGAGTGCAAATGTCAGCTGGGACTGCAGCTGGGGCCGGGGCTGCCCCTGCACAACAGCAGTCTGGAAGGCCAGGTTACAAGGCACTCCTGCCCCGGGCTGCTGCGTGGCCAGGACCAGGCTCTGGCTCTGGCTGAAGGTGGTGGCAGGGGCGTTGTGGGTGAGCGTGGCAGAAGCCGTGTGAGTGGTGACCGAGGATTCACAGAGGCCGAACTTGGGGCTTTCCGGAGCAGCGAAGGCGGCGGGGGCGGGGCTCAGGCTGGAGCTGAGCGGCACCGCGGGCAGCGGGGACGGCTGCTGGGAACTCGTGGGTTGCAGCACTGGCAGGGGCGTCTGGAACACTGACATAAAAGTTTGTGGCCCGCTGAGAGACGAGTCAGGAGGGAAGTCTGCCGGCTGGATGAAAGTTCCCTCACTTCTAATGCTGGAACACTGGTCAGCAACAACGTCAGGAATGACGGGAGCAGGTACTGAGGAAGGAATCAGTCCGTCACTGATGTTCCCTGCTGGAAGCGTGCTGGGCAATGAACCCGACGGCAGGACGGGAGACTGAGAGACAAGGAAATATCACTGATTCAGACATGTCTGAACTCCTCCTGAGAGGACATGGCTCACGTCAGAGCCTTCAGTTTTAAACCTCTCTTACCTGGGAAGAGTGGCTGCTGCTGTCTGTGGTAGCTGAGCTGACAGCAGACACAGAAGGGAAATAACTACTGGAGCGACTGGGCGTGAATAATTCTGAAACATGAAAAGCCACCTATTCATTTTCTACTTTTCATACTCAAGATACAGCATTGCTAGATCCTAAAATTCACAGGAATATCAGTATTATTTAGTAAATAATGAAACAATGAGACTTTTGCCTCATGCAACTGCTGTTGATTGAACAGTGAATTGCTGTCTTCCAGAGGAACTGATCACTGAGGCTGACTGCTTCAAGTTTCATGTGAACTGGAAAAATGCAAAAATCAGTCCTGTTAAAGGTTCATCTGCACACAGACAGCCAAGAGCTGGTCCTCAGTGAGTACCACAAAGTACAGTTAACTGATGCAGACTGCTTGCAGAGCCAGCAAACAGATATGACTCTTTACTTCCATGAAGATCCATAACCATCAAAGTTGTCAGCAGTAGTTTAATGTTATATGGAATTCTTGATAGTGCCATAAAACATTCAAAGACAAACAAAATGTTAAATGTCTTCATCACTAAGAAGTGTGAAATGGGGAAACCTTAGATGTCTGTAACACTTAAAACTTTAAAACCTAGCTCATAAATCACTGCAATATTTAAGAAATTAATGAATTCTATATATGATTCTTACCCTGAAAAGGCTCAAAGGTATCCATAAAATCAAAATTTGGCTGAAGAGGAATAAGCCCTGGTTGAATCATGTCAGCATTTCCTAAGTGTCCTGCAAAATTCAGCAGACAGATTAGATTAGCTTCCCATCACTCACATAATAACAGCAGCAGGAATAAAACACTCCACAGCCAGGCTTGGCCAAGGTGTTGCAGAAAAACTGCTGCTGAAAGGAACTGAGCATCTGCTTCTCTTCAGAGCTACAGCACAGTCCAGATATCAAAGCCATTGGGGAATGAAACTTTCAATTACTAAAATGGAAAAGGTGAAACCTGAAGGCTCTAACTGACATCTGGGATTGCCAAGCTCCAATGTCTCCTGCTCTCAAACCTCCTGTCTTGTCCCTGCTGCACCACACACCACCCTGTAGGGAAGCACAGCCTGACCCACCACAGCTCATACAGAGTATTTTAAAGTAAACCATCACCCATTTCATTTGCCTGGAGTACAATTCATGTAAACCATGGCTGCTCTGGAGTTGCTCAGACATTCATGCAGCAAGGAGGTGAGCAGTGGACATGTGCTGTCCCCATCAGACAGTCAAGCCTCCAGACTGAGCTGAACAGCTCTTGGGATTGTTTGTACAAATGAAACTTGCACTGGATCTACTGAACAAAGCCAAACAAAAATACACAGGCACTCCCTTAAAAATACACACATAACTATGCTTTGAGTTAAATCACAATGCCTTCACCACTGATAAAGTAAATACCGCTCATTACAGATTTATTCAGAGCAACATTAGGGGACAAAGCTGGGGGCAGCACATAAGAAGCTAAGACAGAATCATAAGACAACTGCACTCCCTGACCTGTTTCTATCCGTATCAGCAATATAAGATAGATTTCTTAGGCAAGACTACAAGAGCAGCAAAGCAACAAACCAGAGTTCTTGTAGGGCTTCTCACTGCAACATAGCTACAGCCAACAAATACCTATGTCCCTGGAATTTGGCCAGGAAACCAGCTGATGTGAAGAGAGTGTGGAGAACAGGGTGTCGGTGAACTCGGACATGAGCATGTCTGCATCCAAGAGGCTGCCTTCCTCCATGGGGACAGGGGTTTCTCTGCCATACCTTCTTTTTTGCCAGAGAACCACATCATCATCCTGCCAAAGCAAAGGAAGAGAGGTCAGGGCTGCCTAGAAATGCCAAAGCAGTCTGGTGCAGATCTATAAAAGCAGCCCTCATTTTGCTCATTTTTAAAGAAAGAACCTCTCTTTGAGGAGCCATCAAATGGACTGAAACACATCACTGGTGCTTCAGATACAGCAGCAACTTCAGCTTACTGAAATACCACAACACTCTGGCAAAGGTTTTTGCCCAAAACCCAGACCAATAAAAACACTTCCTTGTTTGATTGACTACACAAGTACTTTTGCACCTAGTTTAACAATCCCTTGGTTTGAATAAAGATTAAAAATAACTTGACTAGCAAGAATGCAAAAAATAACTCCTGTCTTGTGAGATGTATCTGAAACTCTGACAAGCAGTGAAGTGTAGTTGTACTCCAAGTTTGCACAAGATACTTTTTGCCCATGAAAAATACAACCTAATGTGACTTGGCTTACCCATCCCTCTCTACAGGATGAGTTAAACTGCACTGCCTTTCAAAAACAGCAGAACAGTGCTTCTGATCATCAGTTTATACACCCAGAGTAGGTTTGATAGTTTAAGGGGACACATTAAATGGTGATTGATACCATTGTTCCTTTAACCATTTTGTCCTTTTATAGGATCCTGGCATATTATCTGCCTGAGCTGTGGGCACAGCAGGAAGATCTGCAACACACAGCTCCCACATCTTCACAGATCCAGTTACACAAGCAAGGCAGCAGTGCCAGTTACAACTCAGTAACAAGATGAAATCATGTGCCAGCCCTCTAAGAGATTGATCTCTCTGGGCATGCAATGCTGATTCCCATTTCTTCTGTCACAGCACTTTATATTCAACCTCTCCTCCCTCCAATTCAAGCTACAAATCCTACATTGCTCACTGAGGCACAGAACATTAAGGTGTCTAACCTTAATTAAGGCTGAAGCAAGATGCTTGTCTTTAGATTTTAATCAAAGCAAGCTACTGCATGTTACAACTTTGTTATCTACTGCAGGTTCTACAAGCAGAAATGCTGCCACTTCTCAGTGGTGTTACCTACCCTGACCAAACTTGAGAGATCTTCATCTTTGTGTTTCTGTAACTGCAAAAGGAGAACAGAACAGATGGTGAAGTCAGAATAGGTCCTGTGTGTGCCAGTGGAAGACCTGATTTTGCAAAACTTTTAAGACCCAATCATGCACAATCAGTCCCAGCACAATAATTTTTAGTTAAGTGGAACTAATCAGATGAGCATGTCTGGACCAGCTTATCATCTATTTTAAGTATTCTTGCGTGCCAGAAAAAGTGATAGAACAACTCAAAAAGCAACAACATACTGATCAAGCTCAAGTAAACTACTTCCACTATGTAAGTCAACAGACCCTTTTCTTGAAGTATGTTCTCCACTTGTGGTATTCCCTAATGACTATTTCAATTCTTCGTTTCCAGTATTTCCCTTCTGTTGCAATGGCCTGAGAACACAAACACATACCATGAATTACACGGAATCACATAAGGGCTGAATACTCAACACATTTCCAAGCAAATATTCAGGCATAAAAAATGCAAAAGAAAGCATGCTAATTCTGTTTAAGCTCATGTATCAGCAGCCCACACTGTCCCAGAGTTCAGCTATCACAGAGCAAATCTGACAGTACTAACTTCAATCTTTCCCACAAAAACCAAACACAAGATGACGTCTGACTGCACTGTCAGCATCTCCCACAAGCAGCTCAATCATAATCAAGAGTTAAGAACGGACAAAAAAACCCCTTTAAAATTAACTGACTGAAATGTAACGTTTGAAGCACACAATACCCTGTGAATTTCACAAGGTCCATGCACAGACACACACATAAGCAAAAGCTGCTACGAATGACACAAAGCAATAGAAATCTGATGTCCAGCTCAGGAAGGACCTTGCAGGCCACACACTGATGGCAACAAAAGGATCAGACAATATGGGTCTTCAATGTATTACAGAGAGCAGTGTGTAAGCTGGGGAGAGCAGACTAATGAGAGCCTTAACTTTGTGTTCGAGGGTCACTTTCAACACAAACATCAACACTGTTCTTTCAAAAACCTGAGACAGTTCCACAAACTCATCTGGAACTCCTTTGAGTTATAAATTATTCTAGAGTTATGCAGTATAGAGAGAGCCACATATTGCCACATCAAGGGCCTCACTGGTTTTCTGCAAGGAGCCAGAGGGCAGATGTTAGTTTTCATTTATGTTTACAGGAGCATAAAAATGAAAGAACACAAACTCATATTTGATCTGTCTGTGAAACTACCTCAACACAGAAAAAGAAATTGCTTGTTCTCTTGAAACCACACCTCTTCAATTACATAAAATACAGAAAACTCTCCCAGGGTCACTTAGACTCAGTCCTGAAAACAGTCACCGCTCTGATTTCCCACCAACTTCCAGTCAGAAGACAACTGTCAAAATCTTAAATATTCAAATAGCACTTCTATGACTTATGATTCATTAAACTACAAAATTTACTTAAGTCACACAGATAACAAATGTCCTTCTGGTTGCACCTTGATCATCCTAATGCAACGAACTAACAAAACCAGGTTCACTCCGCTTTTAGTGGTTCCTTCTAAATAAAACCAGAGCACAGATTGGCCGAGCTGCCCTTGTTTCCAGCAGAGCAGAAAATCCAGTTACAAACCCAGAGCTCACTGGGCTGCCCCCGGGGTTGCACACACCTCTGGCCGCCGGTGCTCATCGACGTCCACGGAGCCGTCCAGAGGGGTCACGAAGTGGCACACGGGGTTCTTGCGCTTCTCCAGGTCTGAAACAACAGCGACAATGCAAGTGCTGAGCACGTGCAGGGCCTGCACAGAGCTGGCACTTCAGCGGCAAGGTGTGACAGGGAGCCCAGCCAGGATTCCTTCCCGATAAACAACAGGAAACAGGGAGAGCTCGGGCTGTGCTTGGAGCACTCAGCACATCCTCAGTGTGGGCACATGCAGGAAAGCCCCGATCCAACGGCGTTGCTTCTGAAACATCAGACCTTGAGCAGATTCCCGAGCTTTTCACAAGACACTCATTTCAATCCTCCTGTTCTCACCGCTGTCTTAGAAAAGACCCACCCCCAGCACGGTACTTACACTGCATGTACCAGGCCCTCCAGATGGCGTTATTGAGACGGATTTTATCTCTCCACTGAAGTTTCAATCCCTTAAAATTTTTCCATTTCGGTGAAACCAACCTTCCGCTGCAACAAAAGAGACAACAAATCATTCTGCTTTCATTTTTTCTCTCTCCCTTCCTTTTAAGACAAAGCATCCCCCTAAACCAGCCAAACTGTCAACAGATGAAACAACAAGAAGCCACGTTTGGCCAGTCACAACTTCTGCAGTCCACGGCTCACTGAGCCAGGAGCCAGAGATGAATCCAGTCTTCAAAGAGTCCTCTGTAAGAACTAAGAACTGTCACAACTGGTCTCATGAAGATGATCAGGAAGGAAATTCATTTCTCCCACACTTTCCTCTTGGCCAGTATCACAACTTTTCTAATCCCCATCTATGAGCTTCCACCAACTGGGATTGAGATTACTTAAAGTTAAGAGCTTCTGTAGGTTTGGTCAGATACAGTTCCACTCAATTTTCCAGGTTGGTAGCACTGGAAAGGAGGAATGAAATGCCAGTTCTGGCCCAAGAAAAACCAGAACCCACCAATTCTACACTGCTGGTAATCAGAGCTGGGCAAAAAGGAATACCAACAGGCTAAAAAGAGTAACTCTTCTCCAAGGAAAGGCAAGGCTGGAAAAAGAAATTGCTTATGCATGAACGCTCCTGGGAGGTGGAAGGGAAATGGAAGGGAAAAGAAGAATCAGCAGGGACTCCAGTAAGCACTGTATAAACACGAACTACCCAGCCCTTAAAACACACCTTTATGAATCATTAATCCATACTGTTGACAGGGCAGAGGAAGTAGGAAATACTCACAACACAGTAAATTTCAAGCCAGAAATTAAACTATAGGAACTATGCCTATCCCAGGTTTTTTCTCTTGCCCCACATCTTCCAAGTTTATGTCTCCTGTGCTGTCTGTGCAACCTTGCTATGAGGGAACTGGACCAGCAATACCAACTGCAACCCACACAACAACAAAGGAAACAGGTTCACCTTGACACACTACGAGCATCAGGTCAAGGGGTGATGGACACCAAGGAGTGACAGGAGCAATGGCACCTACAAACACTCTGCCCTCTCAGAAGAGAGCCCCTGAGCATGTGGTCAGTCAGGAATGGTCTCTGCCATGAACTGCAGTGGCACTGGAGATGGACCAGCACAGACAGTGCCCTGGCACAGGCCATTTGTCGCACACATTCAGTATAAAAGAACTTGGAGAGGAATTATTTATCCTTAAAAGCTCATTTCACATTTAAGCTCTAAAATGGCTGGGCAAATAGGAAGCATAACCTACAGAAGTGCAATGCACTTCCCTTGGCTCACCAAAGCCCACGCTGAAGAACTCATGATTCCCACTTTCCTATTTGGTCTGGGAAACCTCCCAACAGCAGCTCTTTCTAAAGAAACCTTTTAATAAAACTTGCAGTACTACAAACAAGTAAAAAATCCTCAGCCTAAACAAAAGCTAACAGAATGCCAGAGTTGCCAATAAAAGGATATTAAGCTAACATTTTTGCATGTATTTGGCTCACCATTTCTTCCCTCCTCCCTTGCTGACACCACAACTGCTCTCACACTCAGGTACTCCCACAACTCTGACAGTAAAAGGAGAGCAAATGCCGGGCTTCAGCCAAGAGACAGGTAAAGAAAACCAGCTCTTCTCTTTTAATTTTACTACTATATAAAATGTCAGTTGTGGCAACAGGTTGTAGCAATGTCTGTGATTCTTTTTTCCTCCTTGTCCTCTTTAAAAATAAACTGCAATGTTCTTGTATTCACAAGGAAGCAGATGCAGAGACCAGTTATGAACTGCACTAAAAGGACAATTCCCAGCAGCGAGAGAACAGGTAAGTGACCAAGTTGTGAGCCCTGTCCATGCCCAGCTGCCCCTTTGGGGTGTAGGCTGTACACTGGACTATGCTACAAGGCTCTGCTGCAGCCTTTGGGCTGCTGGTGCTTGATAAAAAATAAACAAAATTTGGTACACAAAATAGAACACGAGCGGCCCCAAGACAAGCAGACTTGCTGGAGTAAGCAACTTCATTGACTTGGAGTGAAAGCAAACCATATCAACTGTTAGCAGGGAATAGAAAAATCATTGTTAATGTACTTGTGCTGTCACTGGGCTTTAAGACAGTCAGTACCATCAGACTCTGTACCACCACAAACATTTAGGAAATCCTTCTGGATTATTTTTTTTCAGTAGTGCATCCATATGCCACTCTTTGAAATACTCCCAAAATGCCACTTCTAAATTTGAAAACTTCTAGTTAATGGAAAGATCTCCAACTATTTCATCTCACTGTTACTCAACCCACGTGCCAGGGCAGAGAGTGGATCTCCATCCATTTAACATTTCTCCCATCACTGCAAACTATCCCCACACCTTCAGCGTTCACTGCACAACCAGCTCTGCCTCACAACAACTGCATGCCTTATCTTTCCTTCTAAACCCAGACTAAAGCACATCTTTTCCTGTTTCTCATCTCTACATTAACAGTTTGGAGACAGGAGATTAACATGTTGATGCATCACCAGAACTGACAAAGTGCCCTCATGCCTTAGACTAAGAAATCTGTCAACTTAATGTTCACCTCCTCATAGCTCTGTGTGACTCGACAGTTTGCCAAAGCAACAAAACTCTAATAATCTGCATTCAGAATAACAAGAGCAAATGCTTTTCTATAAAAAGACTAAAAGGAACTGTAATCAAGTCTGGAACACTTCTTGCATCTTCAAAGAGCTAATTAAAACTGGAATTAAAACACAAATAGTTTAAAATATTTTCAATTATATTCTTAGAATATGATAAACAAGACTAGTACATCAAAAGAAGGAAGTGATTAAGAACCTATTCTTAAAATAATTATTATTTTTAGTTCCCATGGGAGCAAAACACAAGTCCAGCTTGAGGTCATAAGTGAAACGACTTCAGCCTCAGTGGAGAGGAATCAGCATGAAGCTGACAACAATATTTAGACACTATTCCAAATTCCAAAGTCAATGGAAAGTCAATTACTTTGAACAGCACTGTGACTGAGAGCAGCTGCCTAACTGAAAGCAGTCTTCAGATTTTAAAGCAGCAAAACAACAACAAGGAAAAAACCCAAACAACTGGAGAGACCATCTGGCTGCTGCTCCTGCCAGTTGTGTAAAACCACACCAGCTCCTACAGCAGATGTGAAGCAACTTCCCAACAGGTGGATGGTCACCATGAACCTGCAGCACAACCCAAGAGCACACCAGTGCTCCTGGCCCCCTCTGCAACAGCTGCTGCAGCTCTGCAGGGATGCTGCTCCCAACGAGGGGAGCAGGAGAACAGCCCAAGGGAGAACTGGACCCAACAGTGCACAGTACAAGCCAGGACAGCTGCACCCACGGCTTGTGGGAATGCTGCTGCTGCACAGAGGGTGCCCAAGCTGAGCAAATAGCCAGCCAGGCTCCCGGGTGCATCCTGCAGGGAATGCTGCTCCAGAAGCTCAGCTCATGTAAGCAACGCTGGAGGAACGGGTGACTTTCATATTCTCCTCACTATCACACACAGATCAAACCAAAGCAGCTGAAAACCATCTAATGGGTGACTGGCAATGCATTCCAGCAGCTCAGCTCAGTCTCCCATGAAGAAATCTCCACCTCCTGAGTCCAAATGTCCTCATGAAGTGATTTGATCACAGCAAAGCAGCCAAAAGAGCTTCAGCTCAACAGCCAACAGAGCTGGAAATCCCCTTGGACACAGTGGCTCCAACATGCTTTGGAGGGCTGTCAGAGGAGAGGCTGCAGGCACCCGAGGCTGCCACTTCCATCTGCTGCAACTTTCACCTACAAGTCCTGGATACACCAAGAGGGGCTAGAGCCCATTCCCAAGGTTTTTGACATGTGTTTTCCCAGCTCAGGAACCACACCTCAGGCAACTGAGATCCAAGCAGACACACAGATAACAGGGCACTGATCTCTCACAACACTCCATTTCTAAAACTCCAGTGAAAGCAGCTGTGTTTTAAAACAATTACAAACCTTCAAACATCATAAAATTTGCAGCAAAGTACAAGAACCAGACATCCACTCAGAGCGTAACCTGATTTCCCTGAACACCTTTGATTTCTAAATTTTTCTTCAATCAACTGAAATGTAATTAGGGAGCAGGTTCATATTCTAACAGTACCCTGACAGTATCCATTTACAAGCTAAGTTTTGCTTCAGAGAATCTCATTTTTCTAAGTTAATAACACTCAGTTAATGATCTCACAGGATATTTCAGTGATGCTTTGGACTCAGCAGAGACAAGGCAAAGGGGTGACCCTCTTCCTTAACAGATACACACGAGATGCCATTCACTGCTACAAAATTTAATCCAGTAGCTCTCCCTAGCACTGAAACAACATTCAATTAACTCAATGAGAAACTCCTTCCGACATCTGTAGAAGCAGGATCAAGCTCTGAGATGAGATGACTCAGAACAGAAGAATCCCCTGTTCTCCTCCCTTAATCAGAGGATTTAAAGATGGACTTCAGTCAGCATAAAACCACATGACACAAGCACCCTCCAGCTTTGGGCAGAAAAGGACATTTATCTGTGTGCAAACCCAGTAGAAATTTAGGGATTTTTCATTACTTATTAGCATTAAGAAATGCCAGCATTTTAGGAAACTGGTTTCTACAAAGAGCACTGAAGGGGCACAGAAGCAGACTTTAAAATATTAAGATAAATTCCATATATCCTCCACTTAACAGGTGGTTTGAATACATGTTGATTAAATGGAAACTGTATGGTAGAGCATGGTAGAGCTTATGGGTTTTACACAGTTCAAATGCTTTATTCAGCTGCTTCTGATTCAACTTACAGTTCTCCATTTT
Source organism: Hylia prasina (assembly GCA_013397195.1). NCBI lineage: Eukaryota > Metazoa > Chordata > Aves > Passeriformes > Sylviidae > Hylia > Hylia prasina. The sequence goes on along the minus strand of VYXD01012210.1, from coordinate 117,767 downwards.
TTATCTCCCTCAGAAATACTCACAACAGTACCACAGCCCTGTGTTTAAATCCTTTTCTAATAAAGGGCAAGAGGGAAGACTTTGAACATCAGCCTGAAAAATCCCCTTTTCCCATTCAGAAAAAAATTAAGTTTATTCTCCACACCATGATGTGTAAAAGTTGCTCAGCAGGAATTTCAGCTGGGAAGTGATCTTGGGACTGTAGTGAACTAAATGCTACACAAAGTAAGATGGTTTTAAAAATCCTCTGAGGATGGAATGCAGGATCTCCTGCTTAAAATAAGGAAAGAGTGAATTACATGCCCGTGGCTACAAAGTGTGTGACACACCAGAAGTAGGACATGGATTTTCCTGATGTTCCACTGTGCTTTGTACATAAACCCCTAATTTCCACCCTCTCGTTTTTCACTTGTTTTGATATGCAGGGACAAGGCAAATCTCTGGCTCCATTTGGCTTCCTAGCTCAGGAGGTGTTATTTTTTCTCTTGCACTCAGAGAGCACCTGGCCAAGATCTATGGTACATGGAATTTAAACACAAACCTCCAAGTGCTGTGGTTTAGATTCCACAGGCCTGTCCTGCTGCCCAAATATGTATTTCCAGCAAGCCCAGCAGATGGGCTGGAAGGCAGCTACTGCAGGAATCACTTCTCCTACAGATCACTGGAGTCTAATGTGCTGTGGTTGTAAAACAAATTATTTTGTTTTCAAATCTGAAATTCTGTCAATTCAGTTCATAGGAACAAGCTACAGAAATGCCCTGTGTTTTCCTATTTAGGTAATGGATTCCCCCTGCCCTTGTGCTAAAGCAACTCTTCTTTGCCTTATTAGCTCCAGCCTCAAAACCCACTTCCTCCCTCCTCCCAGTTCCTTCCCATACATCATCATGCAATTTTTTGAGGTAGGGTAAGAATTTTTACTTTTATTACAGGTAATGGCAGTGAGGCTCTTAATTTAAGTAATAGGACAAAAATCAGACTTGACAGTACAGTAGCTAAATAGATTAGCTTTTTCAGCAACACAGAAAAGGAACCTTCTGGCTTCTCCCCAGCAATTTTTTTTTTTAAGGCGTGGTTTTAGTTTGTTTTTTAATCTCCAATCTGTTTTGTTGGGGAGTTGGGCCTGTCAGCTCAGCTCTCCAAGAGCCAAAACTAACAGTATTTCCCCAAACAAAGGTTCATTCAGAGAATCAGATTATAAGCATTGTGTGTTGGAGCAAAGGGGCAGGCAAGAGAAACCAAAACATTTCTACACGGCGTGAATGTGTGTAGGACTGGCGAGGAGACCACGTTTTAGCATCTTACAATTCCCACCTACAAAGTTAATCCCAGCTGCAGCCCGAGGATCCTAATCCCAGACAGAGCTCATTTTAAAAGGCAGATTTAGGGCAGGTCATTTGCTTGTTACCTGGTTCATCCTCCTTCCCTGAAATCCTCCCAAAGTAGCAGGCTCAGGGTTGTGGAGGGATGTTCTACTGCCCACAAACCACAAAGGACAGCAGGGAGCTTTGGGCTGAAGTTAAATCAAACACTTTAAAACAACCAAAACGTCCCCTCACTTTTGATTCATCACCTTTTAAAAATAATAGTTTCATCTTAAAACAGAGACCAGACAAATATTTCTCCTCTGTCATGAACATTACCTATTAAGAACTATTAGAAAAATAAAAACAAAGATCAAATTTAGCCACTGGCAAACTGGAATTCCAACACCTGCCAAGAAATATGTTATCTCAACCAATTTCACGCAGGCAGGCTCAGGTATGCAACTCCTGACATGGAACAGGAAAATGAAAGGTCAGCTGTATGCCTGAAGCAAATACTCCTGCCCCAACAAATCCACAAGAAACAATTTACTTACATTATAAATTCAAGGCTATTTTAAGCTTGGAAGTTTAATGTAATTTGCATAAATGAAAGTTTGCAGTGCCTGGGCTCTTGCTCTGACAACCTGGTCTATGCTGGACTCAGGAATGACCAGGCAGGTGTTGTACCAAGGCAACTCCTCAAAAACTCACAGTTTGGGAGCATTATCACACGTACCCTGACAGTTTTTCATACCATCACCACTGTGTCAACCAAGGAAAAAAGGAGTTACTCGCTGCAGTTTTAGTCAAACACAACAAGGCCAGGGTCAGCTGTGTGCAGGGGAAGGCTGCAGGCAGCTGGGAAGGACCACTGAGAAATAAATGCCTTCGCCAGATGCAGGTTTCATGCAGGTCATGAAAGGGTGAAAATAGCACTGGGCAAACATCAAGAACAGTACAAATATCAAGCAGACATGAAGGCTATAATGTCCTTCAGCCAGTGGCTATTTAAAGACTCAGAATATTTAGACAGTTTCTCATTTCCAGTCAGAAATCAAAGGATATTTCTAGAAATATTCCTGCTTTTCAGACACTTGTCCAACAGTGGCTCACTTTAGTACAGAACTGAAAGGGCATGAAAAGAAAAAAGCTTCTTAAGTACTGTCATTAATGTCAGTCAAAAGGCTGAGAAAATGGGCCTTACCATCACATCTGTCACTGCTGACCCTCTGAAAACCTCCCCCTGATCCCTGCTCTCCTTCACTTTGCCCCTTTACTAAAGTCACAGATACTCTGTAACTCTATAAATATTAACACTTTCTAAAATGTCACACACTTGCACTGTCAAATATCAGGACCTTCTTAAAGAACTCCCAGAAACCCCATCATGGAAAAAGAAGCTGACACACAAAACTGACCCAGTGCTCTGAGATCCAGCTCAGAGGCAAATCCCACCCCTTTCATTGCCCAAATCTGAAATGCCATGATGGAGAGCAGCTGCCCATGGGCACAAAGTGGCAAGCAAGGACAGAACTCCAGCCAAGCATATCTCAGCCACACACCCCACACCAGAAATGCTACCACCATTTAGGATTAGATTTACATTTTTCACATCAGATCACTACATTTAGTTTTCCTTCTTTTTTCAATACATTCTGTTTTCCTTTTTTCAATGCATTTTGTTTTCCTTCTTTTTAAAGTGCTTCTGATACTGTCATACATGGTGGAAAGAAGTGTCCAGAGCTGCTGCAATATACAGAGAAGTGATCCTACTTCAGTGTCTTGAAATTTTCCACTTCTTTCTAAGACTTGATTTCTGCCACTGGCTATTCATCAACCTTCTCAGATTCACAATATTCACTACAAAGAGCTGTTTCCCAATACAGATGATCAGGAACTGATAGGGTTTTGCAGGGTTTTTTACACCTCCCTTTTCATTTAAAAGGATGGTTGTTGGTGAGGCACCCTCTTGTATGGAGAGCTGTAAACGTATCAGCATCTTTTTGAACATTAAGGCCCCAGCCTAGATTAATGAACTGACCAAGATGTGATGATCTGGGACTTAAAAGATTTTTCACACACGGAGCTTCTGAAAAACCCAAACAAACCCTATCAGCGTGGCAGATCAGCCCAGCTCTCTAAGCAGCACACATACCACCGGAGCCCAGAGCTGTTTACCATGCTCGAGAAACCCGAAACCAGCACTTCTGCCGCGGAGGATACAGTAACATTCTCTGAACAACATTACAAGCCTATAAATATACTGCAAGACTTCAGGGATCTTACTCTGAAAGCGCCTTACGGGTTTGCAAAAGCAGAGATGCTCCCCCAGCTCTCCCATTGTGACACAAAGCTTTCATCCCAGCTGTCTGCAGCCAGCTCCCTGCAGCTTGAAAAACACCAGGCTGATTCCCAAATTCAGTTGTTACAGACTCAAGACTGCATCAGCACACACAGTTTATTCAAAGTTTACACAAAAGCTGAACCAGAAACTACACAAGAGACAGAAGCAGGGTAAAGGCATCATTGTGTAACTAGTGCAACTACTCAAAGATCAGTCAAAATTCCATAGAAAGATGATGTAGGGAGAAAACTCCTTCCAGAACTCACATAAATCAGCCTGGAATGGGGGGGGAGTCTCTAAAAGGTCATGCACAACTCACAGGAAAAATCTCCACTTCGACCTTTCTTGGATCTGTGTGCAAACAAGTGCTCTGGCAATGCTTCACCAAAACCAGCCCTTCAATTCATGGTGAGCACCCCACTGCCCTGTGCATGGCCGTGCCACGGGGGAAGCCACATTTCAAATACTGCAGTAAAACTCCCCAGGACCCACCCGTCCAAGACCACAGACTTCGGGGAAGTTTGAACATTTAGAAAACACAGAGCGGAAAATAAACTTCCACCTCCAGGTCACCGGTCAAACTGGAGCTGTGAAGATTTGTGTGCTGCAATGCAGGGAAGGCTGTGTGAGTGACCCTTCCTTAATTAATTGGGACACAGGGCTGGCAGGGAAGCAGCTAATAATGCTCGTGCCACATAATCCTCACCACACTTGTCCCAGATGGCTCCGTTGCCTGTCTAGGATTGGATAAGCCAAGGGCAATGCCAGGTTCCCACACACAGATGGAGAGATCAACCCTGTCCTTGGTGGCTGCAGTCCTGCTGAACTGTTGGATCTGTTACTTTATAATGATGGTGGTTATGGTAACTATGCACAGCACAGGGCACTGATGAATGTTTCATAGCAGTTAACTGCATAAAGCAATATTTAACCTCACCATATGCAGTGAGTGTCAGAGAAAGATCTTGTTTTATGGCATGATACCCTTATAAAGTCATTCCTTGCTCCCAGTAACCACCATGATTAAATATCTAGCAGCAAAATGGTTCAGAAATTCTCATGCCATTCACCTGTGCCCCAGTTAGAAGACAGGGCTGGACTGACTTTCAAATGGATTGAGATGGTTTATGTCCCAAAGCAAGAGGTGACTTCACCAGCAAAATATGTGACAGCATCAGCACTTTCACAAATCTTACTACAAGCAAAACAATCAAGTCACTAGATGACCCTCACTCAAGTCTTTTCTTTGAACTGTGTTTTTTCCTACGTGTTGAAATCACAAAAAACCCAGTCCCAACCTTCATTCTGTACAGTTCTGTCCTGGGGACATGACAGTCTCTTAGGAAAGCTCTTGTGAAAGAGAAATAACACTTTTTGCGTGTTTATTGCTATGGAGAGAAGCAACCTCTCAAAATTTCCTAGGATCTATCTCCCCATTTCCAAAAGCCCGCTACATGCACCCAGCCTATAATCACCACATGCCAAGCTTAGACACCAAGCCTACTAATGTGCTAATAAAAACTGCTAATAAAAGTTTTAGTCTCCTTAAGCTCTGCTAAGATTTTTACTGGAGATTTGAGGGTTCTACTTGTACAACTGGATACTAAAAACAGATGGGATCCATGCTGAGTTCCTAAACAACAGCCTTCAGAGACCAAAATTTTATTAGAAACAGTAATGAATTAGCTTTTATTGTAGAATTCTATGAATCCACTCACAGAGCTCTGCTCTTCAGTAACATGTGCTGATTTGATAAGGTAAATAAGTGCAATATAATGCCATGGTTTCCATTAAGGGTTAACAATTTCACAGAGCACAAGGGATAGACCAGGACTTAGGAATGCCTCTGGTTCCCATGCTGTTTGGCTGCAGATTACCCTTCCTCACAGGAGGAATGACTCAGATCACAGTGTCACTGCAGCCACAAACACACTGGCTCTGTGCTTTCACAAGACCCTGAAATCCCCAGCACCTTCAGGCAGCAGCACAGAACAGGGCTGCTACCACAGAGAGCAGCCACAGCCACACAACTCTGGCCTGATCTGCAGCTTCCAGAAACCAAATGCTGCCTGGAATTTCTTCCCAGCTGATACTAAAACACTGTGTAGCTCACTCCAGCCCTTGGCACCTGCTTTGGCAAGAGCTGGAAGAACACCCACACAGGGTGCCCCAGGTCCAGCCTTCCCCGTGCTCAGTCCCAGCAGTGGGTGAGCAGGTGCTTGGGGAAGGGTCACAACAGGACAGGCTTGTCCCTGTGGTGCTCCTGCCACCTCCCAACAACCAGCCCCTCCCAGCTCCAAAGAAAAATGATATTAGCAAGTATTTTAACTCACTCCCTAAAAATGAACTGGAGAATCACACAGTTTCTCTTTTTGCTGTTGACAGACATATTCCACCCCCAGCTGAGTGTGTATATTGATTTGGCAGGACTCTGCCTTGAAAAGGGAGGGATAATGACACTTATAGTAGAGAACAGCCACTATGGTGACTTCTCAACTGCTTGGATGCCCCAGCTTTTGGACAGATTGTTTTGGTTTCCCAAATCAATTATTTCACAATCTCAGTTTTACGTGTCAAACATAGTTGCTAGTAATTACCTGAAGTGAGTGCAGTTAGGAAACTTGAGGATACTTTAATATCCTTGAGGATATTTGTATTCCTGATCAAGTCAGCTCTCCCATCCCAACACCAGGTTCATTTGAAATAAGCTGACAACATTCAAAGAGCTTCTCTGGCTCTGTAACAGACCTAAATATTTCACAACCATATCCAAATCCCTTGACTTAGTGCTTCCTTTCTAAAACTTTTACATCCTCTAATCCAGAAAAGTAATTTTCCAGGTGGCAAACCTCCTCTTCAACCCCTGCATTCAACTTTCTTTCCAAAAGCTGTGTTTTAAAGAGCAAAAGCAAGTAGTTGATTCCCTTTCACTGCCTCATCTGGCACACCACAAGCAGATTTTCTGTCCAAGTTCCCTCAACCTCCATCCTGTCAAGGACAGATGTTTACCCAGCAAACAGAAAGCTGGACTAAGCTGTGCAGATACCAATATGCAGGAGTTTACACAGGGAAACGGTGATACATTCTTTGCACACTGAACAGGACAAGCTAACACAAGAAGCATGAAATGTAACATGCAGACCTTGGTGTGCTGCTAACAGAGGAGCACATTTCAGAGCAGTTCCTGAATCCACTACACAGCTTAGCAGGATTGGGACTTCACTGTGTTGCCTCTCACTCAAATACTGGGAGTTCTCCTGATGCACAGTTGTCACTGCAAATTTATTAACAGAGCTTGACTAGCCATGGCTAAGCTTACTCAGACTACAGCTTCTGTGTAAACATACAGAAATTCATCAGGATGAGCAGAGAGTGACCATCAAAGAACAAAACAAATGATACCATTCTTTGTTCTGGGAAACATGGCAGCAGATAATATGCATATCCAATGACTGGCAGATCAGGAATGCAACAAGATCTTCCACTGCCCTCTTCCTGTTTGGTACTTTTTCTCTAACAGCTGCCAGACCCAAAAGCTCAGGTATCTCCTTTTTACCTCTTTTATTAAGTTTTCCTTTTTATGTGCAAGCCTTTCCTTTTTTACCTTGGTCACTTCTGCCTCCAAAGTAATAGCTTTCAACAACTAACACAGGCTAAATCAAGTGTCACACCACAGCATCAAAAGCAAAAGTCTGCATGAGAAAAAGATAATCAAGAGCAGTCATGGACTTCCAAGAAGAATTACAAAGACATGAGAAGCTCTTCAGCAATTCTTGCTCCATTTGGTCTCTCTCTCTTTGTGAATGATGTGGACAGTGAGGGCAAACTAGATTTAAGAGCAGCCTAAAAGACGGATGTAGGATCCAGCATGAAGATCTGAGCAGAAGAGTCTGTGATGGCTCACATTCACATCAACATAGAGTAACTAAATGCTGTGGGCCTGAGTTATTTTTAGGTCTATTGTGAAATCCCACATTCCAGCTGCTCCAAAGATACACCAGCACACCACAGAGGCCTGGGCTCTGTATCATCACCTTGGCTGCTTGGAGGAGTCTAACCCTTGCCCTACATTAGAATTTTGGTGCCAAGACAATCAAGTCCCTGCCACAGATGGGGCACTGTGGACAAAGAAGTGTTTTGGACAACAAGCTCACATGGGCTGGGGAAGGGTTTGGCTGCTGGATAAGAAGTCTCTGAGTTGCTGCAGCCTGGCCAGAGGTCCCCCAGCCACTTCAGCTGTCGTGTCCTTGAACTGCTGCAGGCAGAGCACCCGTTACCATGGGACCTTGAGGGAAGGGAGAGTAAACAAAGCAGCAGAGGGAAAGGAGGCCAGGATTTCGAGTAAACATCCCATGCTACAGAATTCTGAAAACAATGAACTTGACAGATTCCAGAAGCACAGCCTCCTTCGTGCCTCTGCAAGGTTTGCTCGAATCTTGTCATGCAGACATAAAGTACAACCCTGCTGATCTCTGAGGACTAAGAGCCTCCACTGGAAGGATCAGTGAAAAGAAAAGGCCTCATCCTGCTTATTACTTGTGCTTCTGCAGATCTGTTCTAAGCTGCAGTAGTGCAGCAACACAAACTTCTCAGAACAAAACACTTGCACACCTTTGTTCCTTCGCTCCCTGTGCCTGGCAGGACACAGGACCAAGGTCCTGCACTCACCACAGGGACTGTAATGGCACTAAAGGCTCTGGTGTTCACACAAGCTCTCAGCACTGGCACCTCTGAGCACCCACATCAGCAGGACCCTCTCAGAATACCGGGGCAGATGCAGTGCAGGACAGAGCTGGGAGGAGCAAATATCCCACAAAGAGGGTTCAGGCCAGGTCACATTTGCAAGCTGCCACCTTCCCCCCAGATTTGCATAACCCAACTACAAACAATGCAGCTGCTATCTCACTTCCAAACCAAGTGCCAGCAATCCTCTTTCTCAAGCAGGGCAAACCTATTACACAAGAGCAAGGTTATCTGGATCTTCTCCTTACCCCCTCAGTCACCCTTAAGGCTCCACTCTTCAATTCTTCTTCTTAATTCACAAGCCAGGGCCTAGGACAAGGGAGCCCCACCCAAAACCAGCAAAGACAAGACCACCCTTCATCTCCTGAGATGGAAGAAGTCCTTTCAAGCTCACACAGGAACAAAACTGTAACAAGCATCACACTCCTTTGCTTGAGTAAGGACAACTTTTCATTCTCAACCATTCTTCCTTGCTCCTTCAGCTGAAAGCAGCCTCAACTCTCTTACTTCTGCTCTGAACTGTCCTCCCAAAATTCTGCTCTCTGTTCCCCAAATCACTGGGAGAATACATAAGGAAATATTGTTAATCTGCAAGGAAACAGAAGCACAAACACCACATATGTACTCTGATATTCTCTGCTTGCTCTGGTGCGGTATAAATGAGCAATAAAGATACCCCCAGAAATCCAGGAATCTCCCACTATAATTTTTTAAAAAAGCATTTATCTCTGTATGTCAGAAGACATTACCACACATAAAAAATACACTAAGAAAAGGCATTCAATATAGCAAAAAGGGCTGTATCCACTGCTTCCTTGCACTACACCATCAGCTAAACTAGAAGTAGAGACAAAAACGTCTCCAACTGTGCATTACTGTTGTAGACAATGTGCTGCAAACACAAAACCAAGGATAAAAAGCTCTCTAACAAGTCGTTAAAATTTAACAAGTCATTAAAATTTTTCTGTGCTTTTCAGGAAAAGTGATCCATTCATTAAGCAGCAATGCTTAGCTACTTAAACAGCTGAACCCTTTCCTCACATCACGGCACGTCACCAACCGTGTCATGGCAAAGGGTTATCTGCAGGTCAGGAGTATTCTGGCCAAAACACACTGACATATCACTAATTGAAGTGAATCAGATTCTTCCACTAATACCCTGCTACATGATAATCCAAGCAGTGTCCTGCAAGCCCTCTCCATCTGGCACGTCACCTTTTCTCTTGCAGTCCCAAAGGTGACGAAGCAGCCCAGAGAACCACTCCTAACACTGTGGGCTTTGTACCTTCATATACCTCGCAAGTGGCCATGGTCTGGATAACCAACCAAAAGAAGGAATCTTTTCCCTGGGCCTCTTTGTAAACTTTCTTCTCATATTAAATCCATTTATGAATGTACATGGTGAATGACTGATAGCAAAAGCAATTACTATTTTCTCCCATTTTCTTATGCTGCAGATTTTTTCCATGCCAGTTGTGTATTTTGATGAACTGTACACACCAGAAATTCTCCTCAGCATCCTGGAATAACATTTGGGGTCCTCCTGCAGCTTCTTCTCTCCTTTGCCCCCGCAGTTCCTAACCTGCCAATTGGCAAATTTCAAACATCCTCCCCCAACATGATTTCTGAATGAATATCAAACTGTTAATGGACGTCAAACCCAAAGTGCTTGATTGAACATTGCTTCCTATGGTCCTTTCCAATCCCATTTTCTATTATCCACTGATCTCACAGCTGGACAGCAAACTAAAAATAGTCATCTTTCACGAAGGTAACTGCTGCTGAGCTTGCTCTTAAGCAGCACTCAAGAGTTTCCATACCTTAAGGCACAAAGTGAAATCTGCTTAACAGAGAGGGAACAGGCAATTGCCCTGCAGCCATTCACACCACACAGAGCCAAGGTGTCATCCAGGCTCTCCTCACCACTTGCTCCTCAGAGGCATCAGCCCTGGAGACTGATAAGAGATTGTCACACGTATGGAAATGGCAGGAAGATAAAACACTCTCCACACCGAGTTCAAGCAAATGTCTCCTCAATCCAACAGTAGATTTAACACAGAGGCAGAGTCCAGCAACTGCAGTGCATGGAGACAAGGCAGGAAAACAGATGAGGAGCCCTCCATTTCTGCTTGCAGAGTGAAGAGTTCCCAAACAGGCTGGGCCCTCCTGCTGCCTGGAGTGACACATGCAGTTCCTGAACAAATCTCTCTTGAGGAAAGGGGTCACGTCTCCAATGGTTATTAACCTTTTGACAGCTCAGACAAGCTCACACCATTTAGACTTCCAAGCCCTACAGAACAAAAGGGTTTTCCAGATTCTCCAGAAGGCTGCTGTCTGCAGCACACTCAGGAATCCAGAGTGATGCTCCAGATATTAAAGGTTTTGTTGGGGACTGCACGATGAGAGCAATGATGCCTCTCAGAACCACAGTCAGGGCAGGCAGCAGGTGCTTCTCAGGCAGTTCAGTGAAGGCCAAGGGCACTGAGCAGAGCACTGCCTTCCAGAAGCATCAGGATTGCCCTTCAAATATCAGCCTGGTTTTATTACCCTGTAATTTGTACCTGTGAGGTTCCTCATCAGTTCAGTAGCTTTTTCTAAGGGACGTGTCAGTAAGCTGCACATCATCTTCATCATCCCCTCCTAAAATCTGTCTTCCACTTGTCCTCTTTCCTTTATTAAGTTTGTAGCTGAAGTGTCATCTTTGATAGGTCTTCCTCTGTTAGCTCACTTCTGAACTTCATGCCTTTGTTTCCCTCTTTCTGAAAGGCCAGCACACACATCTGGGGCTCTGAAGTGCTGAGACTGTTTTGGTCATTTCAGACCAGAGAAAGGGAGGAAAAAGCAGTAACTGATTTATCTAAGATCAACAGCCAAGAAACCAAGGGTTAGTGAAGAGTTTTGTGCTTGTGTGTCACAAAGTAAATAAGCTGTGACAAATGCACACTGGAACATTTCCAATAGCAACGGCTGCTTTACTTACCATGGGATGGCCACATTAATTATATCAGGAGTGACACCAAGTCAGCGTGTTTTATGTTCAAAAACAACCAAAAATGACCTTCCAACTCCCACTTGAGAAAACAAGAGACCATGTTCAGAATTTTTGTTCTAGTACTAAAACTATTAAAAGCAATTTCTGAAGAACTTTGCTTTTCCTAACCCTATTTTTCAAGCCTTCCTGCTTCAGAAACTGTGACAATAGTGTAACTCTAGCTTGCACTAAAAACAATCAGATTCAGGTTTTTCCATCACTGTCTGAAACACAAAGAACCAACTCTATTTTCTTTGGAGGCAACTGAAACAAGCACTTTTCCTAATCATCTTCATAATTGTTTTATGGATATGTTAAAGGTTTCCTTTCCAGAGGGAAAGGAAAATTGTATGAAAGCTGTAAAATATTTCTATAGCCATCAAAGAGTTTAGAAAGCTTGTCTTTTTCCTCAGAAGTAGCTTAGAAGTTTTGTCTTTAAAGAACTGTTTGTGCCAATGATATTAAGATATCAAAGGACAGATGAGGGAAACTGTAAATGCAATTAATTTCTGCATACAAAGAAAGGAAGTTGCAAGCATATAGCCTGTAGTCTGTTAATTAAAAATAAAGTACCAGATTAAACTCAAACTGGTCCAGGTTTCTTAACGGATAAGGTTTGTTGTTGTTGTTGTTCTGTTTTAAAAAGAGAATCCTTTCTCTCCAACAGCAATAGGCAGCAGGGCAGCATGAGAAGAGCCAAACCAGGAATTCCAGATCTCCTGCCTGGATCTCACTGCTCAATCTTCCATGACTTCCATATCTGGGTCCATCCAGCTCATTCTCTCCTTTATCAGGCATGCCCTCATCAGGTGCTTCCTATCTAACTCTCCTATCAAAGATCAAAGCATGGGGACTGGATAAACACTGGACTTTTCCAATGCCAGCCACACCTTCCATCCTCTACCCTTACTTTCCATATATTCTTCCATTTCATTCCTATTTCTCCTGCCCAGAACAGCATTACACAGACATCCTCTTTTCTCCCCAACTCATCGTGATCATTTACCTCTGTCCTTTTATTTAAATCTCATCTAAGTCCAACTCCAACCTCTTTTCTTCTCCACAGTCCCCACCACGATTAGAGACTTCCCTTTCCTTGCTGTCATTCCATCCACCCCTGCTCCCCACTCACACGGGTTGAGTTTGTAACCCAGGCTCAAACCCACTCAGTCAGCTGAGACATCCTTTGTTTGACTTGAACTTTGCAGTATCTCGTTTTTTCTTTCCTGTTTCCATCCCTGTGGCCTCTGTCAACACCACCCAGCTCTTTGTGTGGCTTTATCTTGGCCCTTCTAATTCACTCAATGCATTCCTCAAAGATCCTCTTCATTTCACCCCACATCTCAGCGAGCTTCCAGCCTCATTCCCTGCCCTTCCAACTCCTCCTGCTTTACAACAGATCTCTGAGTGCTGTTATTAGGGGAAAAATTCCACCCACCCATATCAACTTAAAGAGTTCACTCTCTCCTTCAAGCCTGTCAAAATGCCTCTGACATCCCAGAAATGCCCAGCCTTCAGCTCAAAATGGCCACAAAGCTCCCTTTATTCCTCCCCACCCCTTCCCAGCTTGCAGCATCACTAGATACCCTTTTGTTTGATTAAGACTAATCATAGCTTAAGGACACACAGTCAGATAAGCAGCTGCTCAAGTGACTGAATATCAACTCTGCTTTCCAAAAGAATGGAAATTTTTTTCCCCCACATGGGAAAGTAACAAACAAGAATGGTTCAGTGACCTACTAAAGAGGTGTGTGGAAAAACATGAGTAAAGCCAAGACCTGAATTTTGGGTTTCTTGGCTTTAATTCCTCTGGCCACTCAGCAGAAAGAAATAAAAACGGGTAAGGGGGGGGAGAACTGGAAATCAACATATTAATTTCTGTTGCCATTCAAAGTACATCATAATCATGCAGCACAAAATCTTCACAAAAATCATGTCAAATCTCAAAGTTCAGCCAAATTTTTTCAAATCATGCAAAAGTTCTTGAGAACTGGCAGTCTGAGGACAAACTAGTTCCCTCTTCCCTATTTTAGCATATCCATCAAAAATGACCATTACGAAATCCATGTTGTACTTAAGCCAGAAAATAACATCTGTTTACTGAGTAAAAACACAAGATGAGAACTACAACAAAACATGTAGATTAAATGGTAGATCAAAAGATAACAATGTGCTTTTTTAATGAAAAAGGTGGCTACTGTGCCCTGTACCTCCGAAGTAACACCCTGCCCAACCAGGTCCATAGAAACCAGTCTGCACAGACACCAAAATAGCCAGGAGCAAAACAAACAAAACTGTCCCTGTGTCTAAACCTCTGTCCACAGAATTGGTCTGTTCTTCCTGCAGTTATTTGTAGCCCTGAAGACACCAAAACCTTAATGTGAACCAAGGCCTTCTCACACTACTACTACTAAATGTTTACTTTGGCAAAGAAATGAGTCTGAGACAAGAACAGCTCAGCAACCTTTCTGCAAACCATCCTGAGGTTCAAGGTTGTCAAGGTGGAATTTCAAAGTGCATCTTACACAGAGCTTAAAAGCTTGTGACTATATCAAGCATTTGACATAAGCAGGGTAAGAGGCTCAGTACCAATGTCCTGATTCATACTGCACCCTGAATACAGCATCCTTGCTTTGAAGGGACCTTGCTATGCTTAAAAAATATTTGTAACAGCAACTCTGTTCAAGTTTGGCTAAATTCAGAGGTGAATACAGGTGTTTTTAGCAGAGTAGCTTCTACAAGTAGCATGTGAAACAGGTAACTGAATTCTGGAAGTTTTTAATCACCAGGTGGTATCAGCACTGCTGAGAACTTCCCCAAACACTGCACTAACAAAGAATGTGTGGCAAAGGTGCTCTGGAAACAAGCTGACCCCTAACGTCAGTCCACTGAGGAAGGGAATATTTTTGGCTTACATCTACATGACGTGAAGGAGTCATATTGCTAAAGAGGAGAGATGAAATCTAGAAATGACCTGGCAAGCTGTTCACAAGGCAGCTTTTGTCCCAGTTCCCAGACCCCACTCTCCTGCTCTGTGCAGCTTTAGCAAGCAGGATCCACAGGGTTTTGGACAAGGATCTCATGCCAATGTTAACACTCTTACCTCAAGTACAACACCTGGCATGTTCCTTAAGCTCTTATTAAAAGGTGAGAGAACTCTGAGGCTACTTAAGAATAAATGAGCCCACAAAGTCATCTTCATCTACCCTACCATACCCTATGCTAAGATAAGCAATGATTGACATAATAATATATAATAGTTTAAAAATAACACCACCCAGTGTGAGTAGTATCAACAAGAATTCCTAAAATAAAGCTTGTGCTCTGCTAACACAATGTACATGACCACATACATCTGAGGAGCCCATTCTCTCCACTGCAGGACTGTCTCCCCAGCACCGCACAAGAAGGGAACCTTCATACACAAAATTAATTATTTACATGGTCTCAGAGCCTCATCAGCCTATTACTTCTTCACAGGGCATGCATACAACACACTGGCAGAGTATAACTGAAATGTGCAATGTCACTTACCCATTTTACACGCAGAGGAAATAAAGAATCATCTTAAATCTACTTTTTCCAGCAGTAATACATTGTATTTCCTACTCCCTACAATAATTATATTAGTCATTTCATTAGCAGGATTTACCTCTCTACCCTTGAGATAAACTAGCACAAGGTCAATGCTTCCCAACATCCATTTTTCAGAGCTCCACATGCAGTTCACAAAAGTTCCTATTTCAGGTTCTGAGCCTTTTACTATGCATCATTCTTCCCAAAGCAGAGCTTTCCACAAGGGAAATCCAATGTCCCATATTCCAGACTGGCAGGGCAATAAATGGTTTACAGTGCCCTTTTGTAAAGCACGATTTTTCACCTCACACAAGTCTTCAGCCTGCATTCTATATGGAGCTGAACATGATTCTTCCACTGGAGACAACAAGTCTCCAAAACAAAGAGAAAAAATTATTCTGTCCAAATCTCAGGGGGAAAAAACCTTCATGACAGGCTGTTGTTGGAACATTTCTGAGTACAGTTCAGCTTGGAGAAGTTATTTCTGGGTAATGTAATTATTTGGATAATGGTAAAGTTATTAGAGTGCTTTACTAAATTAAATATCAAGACGACATAACATTTTACTTAATTCTGCATATTGTAAGTCATGTACGCAGGAGCACAGTTTCTCACCTGCATGAGCAGTGTCAAAGGTCTTTCTCATTTTGAGAAGAACATTTTTTAAGATCTTTTTGCTTGTATAAAGTGACCTGCCTGCAACAGGTCAATTCTAGCTACCTACACGTCAAGGTCTGCAAGGTCACACTGGTTTAAAGAGCTGAGATGAAGGGGCTAAAAAGGGAAAACCAATGTTCTTTTACCTCTGTCACTGTGGTACAGCTCCCATAATCAATCTCATCAGAAAAACAAGTGACATTTAGATAAAGTACAGCCCACGTGACACCTGTTGTAAACCCCAGTGTTTATAAGTTACTTATTAATTTAAAAAATGGTTTTAATCTGCTCACTGTACAGGGGAGTATGCTATAGGTATATTTTCTCCTCTGGAATGGCTTATCTGAAACGAGACTTTTCAAGCTGTGCAACTGGCTATGTGACTGAAACAGCTGTGATGAAAATCGGAATCATGATGGATTGTACTCCTCAAAGGCATGAGGGAATCGCTTCCATGGTGTCCAGAAATAACCTTTTTTATCATAAAAAGTTTGACCGTGAACAGCACACAAAGCCAAACTCAAAAAAATTTACAGCACTATTAAAAGAGCCCAGGTTACACCAGGAATCCGTGATCCAGCATAAATTTGGTCACTTCCAAACAAACCACCCGAGGTAATGACCCAGGTAATGACTGAGGTAATCTAGAAAAACTTTGCTTTCTAACCCATCGGCAAAGCTAATGGACACCACGCGTTTTTACTGCTTCTCTTTAAAAGTTAAACACTGAAATACCACCAATGAGTGTCACAGGTAAATAAATATTACACAAAGAGCTCCGTTACAGTAGCTTCCTTGGGTTTGTGTTTAACACAGCTGCATCACCCAGCTCTGCAGGCAGCTCATGCCCCTGCAAAGCAAAACCCACACATCTTCACCTTTTTGTGTCACAGCTTTTGCTGTTGGTTTCCACACCCCCAGTTCTTTTCTAGAGTGAATTTCTACCCAGCAAAGGCAGCACAGAACACACGAACATAGAACCTGGGTGTTTTGTCAGTGCTGGATCTGACAGGCAATAATGAGAAAGGTACAGCTGAGACAACGGCCATGAAAACACCCCCCTAAACCAACCAAGATCAAATCCAACCTGAGGACAACATGGACAGAGAGACCTACAACCTACAGGCTCAATCATTTGATAAAAAGACATTTCCCATTTCACAGCCACGTTCATCACCTCAAATCAGGCCTTCCAGAATTACTCTAATCCTTTTCGGACCCAAGTTTACAGTTGGTTTGTTTGGCAGATTTAAAAACTGTATCCCAAAGCTGCTGAGTAAGCAGGCTGGATCTGGGCAGGATGCTTCAGGGCTGCAACTCAGCAAACCCTAAGCATTAAGAATGTGCTTTTCTTTGGCAGCCTCTAAGAAGATTATTTTCTGCACCTTGCCTCACGCTACCAACAGCAAGCAAGATAAAATTATTTCTTCTGAAATAAATTTGGTGCTCAGATTTATTCACCCACACCGGAGTTCAGTACTGTCAGTCAATGTAACAGAATTATTGCTTTGCACCAGATGTGATCCTCAGTTTCAAAATCCCAAGGACACACTAGTGGAAGCACAGAATAAAACAAAGGTGATAGAGACCAAGGAGCAGATGCACATGAGCAGTCCAATTCTGTCCTTCATAATCCCTGTAGTTCCTTTGCAAGTTCCTCCCAGCTTGTACAAGCAAGGCAGATTGATTAATTTTTAATTAAGGCTTACATTTTTATTTCTTTTATAAGTGCAAAATACTTACGTCTGCTGTTGCACACACCTTATCTGAGGTTCACCCTCTTGCCAATAACTAATAATGTTCTTGGCCAATATTACCAAAATTTTAGGATTACTTACATTACATCTTCTCACTACTGCACAGAACAGATAGTTCTACTGCTTCCTCTTCATTGAGCAATACTTAAATAGAGGAATTTGGGGTGGGCAAAGTTAATTTTCTTCTAGCAAGCTAATGTGGTTCCTATAGATGAAAATAAATATTTCCGTTGATATGCCATGAGGCATTTTCCATCAAGCCTTTTAATCAACTTCCAAAACACGCTCAGCAGAGAACATCAGATTGGATCCGGTTTCGGCTATATCACACAGAACAAAAGACTTGAGCAGACACACATCTTTCCAAAACACTTCTCTTCCACAGCTCTGCCTCCATTTTGGATGACAGACAAAGGGGATAAATGGGAATATAACGCCTTATAGAAGAGATGAAAAGCACAACTGAAGTCTGAGCAAAAGGTGCAGATAAACCCAGGAAGTGCTGCTGCCAGCTGCAGCCACCACAGGAACAAAGGGAAACAGCGACAGAGCCCGCTTGCTTGACTTTGTTACAAAAATAAAATTTGGGGAGGGGAAAAAGGAAAATTGGCCGGGTTTCACATGCAGCGGGGCACTTTGCCCTTTAAGGGTTTCTGTTTAGCACTAGAGGCTTCCATTCGCTCCCAGCCTGGCCGCGGGATGCTGAGGGTTTCCAGCGGCACCAGCAGCCAGCCGGGGCGAGCGGGACCCCGGCCCTCAGCCCTCACGGCGGGGGCGGCGGCGACACCCCCCGCTCGCCCCCCAACCACGGGCCTCGGGCCTGAGGGGAAGTGCCCGCCAGGATCCCCAAGTTCGCTGAAAACAAAAGCGGCATCGAAGCCCCGCGTGTGGGTCGGGTCGGGCCGGGGGGTCCCCGCTCGGCTGCGACCCCGCCCCTCACACGGTCCCGGGTCCCGGCGCGGTCCCCCCGCCCAGGCCGGCCGGGGCTGTCCCCACGGCCGGGACTCGCTCCCGGCGCCGCTCGGCCCCCGGCGGTACCTGTAGGCCAGGGACATGCACTCGAACAGCTTCGTGAGG
>VYXD01012210.1:77247-93327 GCA_013397195.1 Hylia prasina | reverse complement strand
CAGTATTTTCCTGGAACATAGAAGTAAACATCTCATAATGAAACAGTACAGTGAAATCCAGTTCAGTGAAAACATGATATCAAAAAAGACCAATTGAAAATAAACTCACTGTGCATCAATCCCTTTGATCCTATTTATGTACATAGTGGAACTTTCCTGTAAAGCAAGTTGTACCCAGTACAGAGATCTGGACCTAATACGTAAGTATTTTAAGTGCCTGTGTTATAATATCTATTCAGATCTGGACTATAAATGGTAAACAGATCATGTTAACTTCTGATGAAGTTAAGTATTTAGAAGACCAAATTTACAGTTGCGAATGCCATGCATTCAATAAAAGATCTCCACTATAGCTGCTAAAATAAAGTATCAAGCTCCTTTTTCTCCTTGGACTCCAAGAGTGAAAATGGCTTCCTGATTTGTAGTTGTTTAAAAATTTAAGCACCAGGGATTTAAAACTTAAANAAATGCACAAGGAAAAAAAAAAAAAAAAAAAACCCACAAAAAAAAAAAAAAAAAAAAAAAAAAAAAAAAAAAAAAAGAAAAAAAAGCCCTACTACATGGCATTATGCAAACATAGGCCACTTTGCAAAGGAGACAGTTGCAAAACAACTTTTTTAAAAGTTAGCACTGTTTTCAGAACACAAGGCACAAAACAAAAGCAGACATCACGCCAGAACAATGAACTTCACATGAAAGCTAATACCTGACCTGTACCATCCTTAAATATCTTACAATGTTAAATAGAGAAATGAAAAAAAAAATACAGCAGCAACATAATTGTAATTTTGACTTTAGAAACAGTGCGTAGACCCCTCCTGAGTTGTTTACTCCAACCATTTCAGAGACAGTAACTTAAAAGTTCTCAATGTTTGTTTCACAGGAAAAAGTTTTCAGTGTCTGAGAAGTTAAACCTTTGTTAGGCTTTCTTGGATTTTTGCTTGGTAACTTGAAAAGTTAGGAGTTCTGTCCTCATCCAAGAGAAGATGCTTAAGTAAGGTTGTTCTATAATTAAGCCCACTGATGTACCTTACATAAAAACTGACCAGAAAAATCTATAGTCTAAATCTCTTCAACATTTTGTTGGGAAGCCTCTACTTTCATCTTTTTAGAAGGTGGCACTCCTTCAGAGTCCTTAATGAGGGGGAAAAAGAAAAACAGCCACGTTATCATTGCACTGAAGTTCAGGCACCATAAACATCAAACAAACAGCACCAACAAATTCCCCAGCGTGTGACGTGTCCCAGACAAAGCATCCCTGGATGCCAAAACATGTCCCAGTGCTGCCTTAAATCACTCCTCTACTTCCATCTGACCTCAACATCTTTGCACTTGTCGTCTACAAAGAGCAAGATTCTAGTTCCAGGCTAAAACCCAGAATGAATATTCCAAGGAACAGCCTCGATGGAGGGTGCACTGAAACTGAGGACCCACAGGAAAACCAGGAGGAGCAGGGCTCTGCCTGAGGATGTGGACTTGTCCTGCCCTGAGAAGGGCACAACTGCAAGGATAATTTCTTCCTCCCACCCACCCAGAATTTTTCAGTGTTTCAGTGAGTCAACTCCCAAGCATCTACAAATTAACTCTCCTGCCTGCCATAAGCATTTACCTTTATAGAAGGTGTTTTACTTCTGAATGGTCATCAAAGGGTCCAGTAGGTTTGTTCCAAGCAATTTATTAATGTAAAATGTTAATATTCACTTAAAAACGTGGTCTGGTTTAAGAAACCAAGAAATCCATCAGACCAATCTAGTTTTACTGTTCCAATTCTGTGAGATTCAAGCAGCCAGTCACCTGGACCACCAAAGCCAGGTCCAGGCACATTTAATACTCTACAGCTGCTTTACTGTCCTCACTTTGGAAATTAACAGAAATACACAACTGTCCTCCTTCTATTTGCTTTTAAGTAAAAATAAACTTTTCCAAGATCCCTGCAATCAGACTATTGCACTTAAAAGTTACCTGAGAGTTTTTAGATGCCTCTGTAATTAAATCATTTTCTCCAGAGGACTGAATTTCTGCTTTCTCTGAACTATTCATGGAATTTTCCATTGAAGACTGTGAATTCTGTTCATCAGAGGTATCTGAAATGGCAAGAAATACTTTTAAACAACCAAATGAAAGCTTTCAGCAGGAACTTTCTAGGATATCTTCCCATCAGCAACATTCCCAGCACATCCATTTCACCCACATTGTAACCATTAATGAGAACACACAGAACAAGTGTACAAATATGATGAATTAAGCTCAAATTAAGCAGGATCACAACTGAGCTGCTGCCTGAGCTTTTCCTTCCTGCTGGCTGCTGGAGCACAGACCCTGGGATCAGACCCTAGAGGGAGCCAAGCTCCTGCACAGCCTCCAACAGGATGTCCCAGCCTGGACTGCAAGGGAACTCCTTCAAACCAGAAACAATTGTTACAACTAATGGATGTAAAAACCTAAGCAGAGAGAATAAAGTTACCTGAACCAAAATTCAGCCATATATTTTTTTTTTTTCCTTGATGCTACACTTGAGACAGAATTTAGAAATTCAGCCAACTAGCTTAACCACTGCATTTTTAATTCTGGTGGACAGGTGTGAAGAAGTCCTCCAGCCTCTTATAGCTGTTGCTTGCTTCCAGCTTTCACTGGGTTTTGGGGTTTTTTTGTTGGTTGGTTGTTTTTTTAAACCCTTCTCTCTCTCAAAACAAAACTTACAGAAGACTCAAGGTTAAAGCACCCATTTACTTAAGCAGAGAACAAGGGCATATAAAATGTATTCCTAGATCCTTGACCCAAAGATTATATTAATTTATTCTATATGAAGATGAATGCAAGATCAAACGAAACTGTTGGACAGCTTTGGTTAATGAAGATGCCATAAGCAGTGAATAAAGGATATTTTTGTGGTGTACTATATAAAAAACATCACAAGCATTTCTGAATTCAAGACAAAGTGACACCCATCATGAGCATCTCATGGATCACATTCAGCCAACTCAGGCAGAATCCTCTTCCTGTCCACGTCTTACCAGGAAAGCATCTGCATGCTGATAAAGCAACAACTCCCAAGGGTCCAAAGAAATCTGAGGTTTGATTTTTGCTGTGTATCTCTCAGCCCCCACTGAGCTGAGGAGCACTCAGCCCATCTCCCCAGGAC
The DNA here is from genome assembly GCA_013397195.1 of Hylia prasina. Lineage (NCBI taxonomy): Eukaryota > Metazoa > Chordata > Aves > Passeriformes > Sylviidae > Hylia > Hylia prasina. The sequence continues at coordinate 90,185 of VYXD01012210.1, read as the reverse complement.
AAAACCAGCCCCAGCTCATCACCACTGTTCCCTTCCAGCTGCTCCTGATGAAACACTGAGCCTGCTGCTGACCTTTGGGCAAGGAGATCCATACCTTAAACCACCAAGCCTCAAGCTATTCCAATGCCTGCAGGACTTGTTCACACAGCACAATGCTTTAAATCCACCTGTTTGTTTAAGAATTCCTCATTAAGCATTTCTGACCACACAAAGTGGCTTACAGGAACCTCCCTGATTTCACTGGAGTAACATGAGATAGATATGCAAGGTCATTAACCCTGTCCAGCTGAATAATGTCCCAACTGCAGGGCTCTGACTGATCACAACAAGGTAGATAAATGTTTAATAAATTGTTTAACACAGCGTTGAACCAACTGAAAAACTCCTGCATTAATAACAGGTATTTTTTGCCATTATGTCTCCCTCTCATTTTACAATAACTGGCTCTGGAACTCATCCAGAGGACTTGCTAAGATTTTCCCTGAACCTAAATTTAACCAGGGGAACATGCATGCTATGTAACAGCTTCACATAAGCAGGTTCAGACAATATTAGACCAAGGAATAAATCCTTACTGTTTACTGTGGCCAAATATGCAAGTGGATATATTCTCTGAAGGAAATGGTGCTCTGATTTATTCCAATTTGGTGATGGTTCTGTTGTCAAATTTTAACCCCAGTTAACAATGACAACACTTAACACATTTAACCACTCTGGCATTACCAAGATAAAAGTTCTAAATTTAAACTGGTCAGTGGATCTACTGAGTGAAGAACTAAATCAGGAGGGCGTAATTTAATTGCTTTGGTATGGGAAGAATTCTGCAACCAAATCATTAGAATGGTGTTAAGGACATCTTTTATCTGTTATAAGAGGACAAAGAAAGTTATCCTTCCAAGAATATGAATACAGAGTATGTTTCAATTACCCAAAATATCATTTAAGGAGTGAGGTTCAGAACAATCCCTTAACCCACATGTACTTTTCATCTGTCCACAACTGCAATAGAATCTTGTAATGCTTTTAGAAAATTAGGACAGCATTCAGAGGTAACTTTTGAATAAGTAGCTAGAAGGGTTTAGAGAAAGCTTGCATTATAATTTACACTATTTAAAAAGTACTTTCATAGTATCTCACCTCTTATTTTACTGTCACACTAGGGCATAAACTTCCAGAGACCTACACAAACTAATATCTTCCAGGATTTGTGTGATTACATGGTAGCAGCCATTTCAAAGAAGATTTTAAATTATTTCTTCTTTCAAGACTGAGAATTGAGAACAATCAACCAGTATTTTGTTTGTTTCTCTTTGAAAAGACCCCTGAATGTCAGTGTGACCTTTCCAATTGTATAAAAGATCACAGTAGGTCAGAGAAATTGTGGTCCATTTTCACCTAAATGCCGAGAATTCAGAAAGCATCTCTCTCAAATTGTTATTTTCCAGTTCTTAAAGTGGGTAAGCAAATAAATAACACACTAAAGGATAACTTTTTTTGTTTGACTTTCAAATGGCCCTCCCAGCTCACCTTCTGAACCAGGCTGCTCCTTTGCCTCTGCCTGAGTTTCGTCAGACTTGACTTCAGTGCCGTCTGCTTGTGTTGCCAAGTTCTGCTCTGGTGCTGGACTGGAATTACTGCTGTTCTCCTGTTTTATTGGGGAAGCATCAGCTATTGAACTCTGGTTGCTATTGTCATCTGTGAACACAAGAATGAAAACCAACCAAGTCTGATTTGACAAGACACAAAGCACACCTTAATTCTTCCATATTAGTCCCTGACAATATATAATTTAGCTGATTAGGGATCAAGTCCAATCATTCAGACTTACACTACGCCTCCAACTTTTTTCCACACCAGTCTAAGGAGTTTTCAAGCAGTTACTAAAAATCTAATTCTAACTGATTTTATACATTGCTGATCTGCAAAACCCCTTGCTCATTCCTTTAACTGCAAGACCACACTTGCTGTCAGCACTGCAAAAAGCAACCACGAGGCAACACAAATGCAAATAAAACTGAAATTAAAAATTTACAACCCACTAAAAAGTGATCCTCTTCTCTTATCAGCTTGAACAGTGCTGCGTTCTCAGCCGTAATTGTTATCCAAACACCCAGAAGGTAAAAAACCTGCAGCAGAGCTGAGCTGTGCAAACTGCTCTGTAATAAACACCAGGCTAACACTCAAAAGTCACATTTAAAAAAAAAAATAAAGTGAAATAAAATTGACCTCATAGTGCCTCACTAGCAAACAGAAAATGTTTTCTTGAGCAGTTAATTTCATCAAGCTGCAGCAGAAGGAAGGCACCACAGAACCAGAGCTCGCTTTCTTGGCTCTTGCAGAATTCTCTTGACCTTAATCAGTAAGAGAGTTAATAAGTACAAAACCTGCCTAAATTATCGTTGGTCCCACTGAGGCTTTGGGGGATTTTTGGTTCTTCAAGCAGCAAACTCTGTTGAGGTATTACTCCACCTGACTGCAGTGCATTTCTAATTTTATTTTCATATTTAGCTCCACTAACAATTTTTTTTCCCTTACACTCATAGCCCAAATATAAATGGCATTTAAACAACTGTTAGTACATCCACAGAAGAGAAGTCCAAGGTACCAAGTGAGTATCTGATGATGTTTTTCGTTTTTATTCTAGTCCATACATCAGAGCACTGGAGAATCTGAGGTCGGTGGTTTACACTTTCACAGCAGTGTGAGAGGGGAATTGGGTCTGACCTTCTCCCACTCACCATGCATGTCCATCATCCCTGGGGAGGAGCTGTTCTCTGGAGTGGTCACCTCAGAGCCACATTTTTCATCTTTGCCCTTTTTCTTATTCTTATTTTTCTGAAAAACAAAAGGCACCACACACAAATGAGACCACGGCCGTGCAGAAAAACCCACGTTGCTTTGTAAAACCCTCCTCACTCAGCACCTCTGTAAAAACAGCTCACAATCTCCTCCCTCGCTACAACTCTAATGAATGCTGTTTCTTCATTAAAACTGAAAGATGGATTAACAAAAATCAGCACAAGCACGAGAGCCCTGTGTGAGCTGTAGGTCCCAACCTGCTCACAGCCCACAGGGATGAAAACAAAGGAAGGGACCATGGCATCCACCACGTGGGGAATCTGTGCCTGCTAAGGGATGCAGCATTTGCAATTAGGAGGTGACGTAATGAGTCTCACAGGAAAAAGAGGCAGCTGCACTGCCTTTGGAGATCCTGCCTGCTGAGGAGACAATTAAAAGCCTGACTCCAGGAAGAATGTTCTCAGCCCACCCTTTCGGACAGGGACCGTCCTCTAGCCAGGGAAGGAACTGAACCACAATCAAATATTGTCTGAGACTGCAGAAGAAATTCAACAAGTGATATCTGGAGGGATTTTTTTCTCTATTTTAAACAGATTATTAAGCTTCTTTCTAAACTGTATTTTTACTTAGAGAAGCCAGATTTTTACTTGCTGATGCATGAAACAGAAGTGAGAGCACATGGACTTCTTTACCTTTGCAAAATGAAAGGTCAGAGGGGTCATGATCTTTCTCAGGTTTGGTTTTGTTGTTTTTTAAAACACTTTTGCCACAAAAGAAACACTGAAAGTGACTGTAAACACTTTAAGCTGACAGTGTTTTTAAAGAGGTTTAACCATCAAAGTAGTGAGGTTCCAGCACAGCCTTCCACAACCAGGAGGAGGAAGAGCCAAGCTAATTGTAGTGCAGAGAAATGTCAAAGTATCCAAGGAGCAACAAATGAGGGGGGAAGTAATATAATTTCTGTTCACCAAAATCAAAGACAACTTCCATTTGAAACAGGGAAGGTACCATTCTCCTATTTTAGTGAAAAGCAAATATACTGTCTGGTCCTTCAGAGTGGACGAAATCAGATAAAAAAGGACATCCACAACAGAATTTAATAGACAAAATTATCCCTACCTGGTATTTATTGTTAAAATATACATCCTTGTGTTATTTGTGAGAACTTCCTGGGCAACAGAACAGAAAGCTTACCAACATCAAGCCTGCAACAACTGCAGCTGCACAACAACCTCTACTTGAAATAAAAAGAACGTGACTGTAGGACAGCAGCATAACTGGTCTTTAACAAGTGTCCCAATTTCAGCAAATCTGGAGCCTCAACCTAGAGATGATGGCTTAGAAAACACAATTAAACTCTGCACACAGAAACCATTATATAAACCCATTCTTCATAATAGAGAATTGACTTTGGGTAGCAGTGACCTTGAAAATTCCTCCCAAAGCTCACTTAGAAATTCTGATTCTGAGTCCCACAGCACCCATCGTGCAGGCACAGCTGAACTGCAGGAAAACAACTGCCAGAAGCCCTGAGCCTAAATATCCTAAACCTTGCACTCCCTCTCACATGGATAGCACAATTTCCCCCCCAACTATGTACTGTATATAATAAAATCAAGACCAAACATTTGACAAATAGAAAGAATGGACAGGTTTCCCAATTCCCAAGGGGCAGCTTCAGAGAGATGCTGCCCAAGCACTGGAAGAACCCCTGAGGTTTGCCACAACTCTGACAGTCCCTGAAATCTGTGGGGCAACCAAAGCACAGAAAGACACAAACTCAGTTAAAGCAATCCTAATAAAAAAATAGGTCTTAAATTTGGAGTCTGAGTAAGACAAAGTCATGACACTGTCTTGTCTGAAAAACCACCATTTTACACATCTATTAATATAGAAGTTTTCTTCCAAATAGGCCTTCACTCATATTTCAGGTAAGGTAAATGCATATGACAGCCCAAGGAAATAGTACCAAACTGAGGATACTTTTTCTATTGTGTCATTAATTTACTGTGGTATCATGGGTTAGTGTTCTCTCTATCACAGTATTACAATTTATAAGACAAGAGCAATGATCATGTTAAAAACCAATTTGAAAGTCCTATTTGATTTTTACACCACACAAACAATGCACACAACATAAACAGGATGCACAGAACATTTATCAAGGGAAAAACCACATGATTACAGAAGTGTGTTGCTGCATTATTTGGCTGGACATCTCAACACAAGTGATCCCAGCACCACATGATATTCCTACACTCATGTCAGTGTTTTCCACCTATTTTTGAGCAAAACAGCAGTGATGCACACATAGAATATGCTCCCTGCCCTGTTCCAAACCAGCTACTTTCTTTAAATCACCAGGCAGAAAGAGGGGAAAAATAATCCATGTCATAACATCCCCTCCCTGCCTCCCAGTTAGTTAGAAGGTTTCAAACTCAGTTTCAGCTGCATGTTTAAGTTATCTGAGAACTGATCCCAGCTGACTCCAGGGAGACTGTCACACACTCACCCATCAACATCTCACTGGGGCTTGCAAGCCCCACACCAGTCTTAGCTTAAAGGCTCAATGAAAATCAAAGAATATTTCTTCCAACTCTGCCTAAACAGCAGCATCTACATCTGGAAAAAGCAAGACACTGCAGGATACTTACATCATCCACTTTAGGCTCTGTTACTGGTACCCATTTGTAAATCCTTAGGGATGTGTCGCCAACTGTCACCCACTTCTTCTCCCTACAAAATTACAACGCAGGAGAAGTTAAACTTCAGATTCAGAAGAGAGTGATCTACTCTTGTAAGTTGTCAAGGATTTAAACAGGCTATTAAGTAGGATGATCTCTATTACATCGTCTTTAGCACTACGTTGTGCAAATTGTTCTTTGCATTTCACAACTTGCTAGAGCACTGCTAACCTCCAGATTTCTCAGGGCTGTTACTTGACTGGGTGAGTAACTGCAGTAGCAGTAATAAGATCTGGATTAAAGATAAAGTTAAGAAGAACAGCAATTGAAAATGCAGATTTAATCCCTAGAATTTTCACTTAAGTTTCTAGACAGCAGAAGAGGGTTTAGACAGACCAGTGTGTTTTGACTGTCATGAAGCTGTTTAATGGGATTAGAAATCTAGATGCTTTATTTGGGGGGCAGAAATTTCCTGCTGGCAATTTAATGCTCACCCCACACCCCTGCCAAGACAGCTCTGCAATTCCAGCCGTAGGACCGACAGCCTCACGGGGAGCAATACGTGCCGTGGTGCAGAATCCAGACTCTGGAGAGCCCAGCTCTGGGGAAAGGCAAGGCTGAGGCTGCCAGAGAGGGGAAAGCACAACCTCGGGTACTGTGTGCAGAGCTGTGGATGGTGACACTGACAAATGGTGAAGGAAATGTGCCTTCAGGGCAGCTCTGCCTGAGGGGTCCCGGCGCTGGGACGGAGGGGGATGCTGAGGGATGCATTCACTCCTTGAGCTCTGCACATCGGGGATTAAAAGAAGGTCCACAATGCCAGAGAAATTTCATCACGTTTCTGGGATCAGTTTTCAGGTCACAGATTACCACTGCTGGTTCCTGGGTTTGCAATGCAGCTCTGCAAATGGATCGATTAAAAGTTAACAACAAAGACCGATTCCATTAAATATTCAGGAACATCTGAAATTAATTTGGCATGAGATCTCAGCCTTTTCTTTTTTTCTTCCCATAAACATATTTAAATAATAGATTTGGGATCCAGTCATAGATTAAAAAAATAAAAAAATGTTCTTTGCAGGATGGGAGAAGCTGGATGTGACTCCAAATATATATTTATATATATGTGATAGCTCCATTTTTAGAAAGGGCCTCCAGAATCAAAAGCAGCCACGCTGTACAAATGTCACAAACATCCTCCTGACTATTTGTTTTAGCTACTAAAGCCAATCTTATATTTTCCCTTTTCAAGAGGCATTTTCCTGTTTAATTAAGAACAAAAGCAAAACTGAACTATATATGACTATTTGATACATTTTGGCTCTGTCCATAATGATATTTTAATTGAAGTCCAAAACTATATCAAATTAATTTCTTTCCCACTGCTCTTCACGGAGCAGTGTTCCCTCAATGTGTTTAGACACAGCCATTTGAGTACACTAAGTGGCTAAAGTATGTCAAAATCCAATTTCACTCTAATTTGGAGCTCTACATGCGATAAAAATGACAGTGGAGATGAGGGAATGTCAATAATGAGAGCATACTTAATTGTGAAGAGATGATCATGATATAATTTGGGGGTTTTTAAGGATACAAGACAAACTAGATTTATTTCTACTTAAGAAAACCTTTGAAATTATGGAAATAAAACCAGCTAGGGTTTTGTTTTGGGTGTGGGGAGAGGTGAATAAATGCTTTTTTTAAAAAAAATCAAGATTTTAGTCTTTTCCTACAGCAAAATATTACTTAGAGATGCTGCACTGGAAAACCAAAAGTTCAAGATACCTGTTAGCATCTCAAAGCAGCCTCACACAGCATCTTCACTGGACAGACTGTAGAACACAGGAGGAAACCTATATTAGTAACTTTTTCCTTCTAGTATTAAAGTTAGCCCTGACATTTTAACTCTTCTGAGCTTGTCATGTACCACTTTAAGTTTTGATAACCCTCAGCTGTAGGGATTTTTTAACTGATTTCAATACACAGTAATTCAGACAACAATGGGAGTAAGAATATTTTGTGATGGAAGTACACCAACATCCCAGTCCTGCAAACACTTATGGCTAAAAAGAAAACTCAACATCACAGTGCTATTATCCAAATATTTTACATAAGTATTTACAGTATTAACAGTTTAAGACCATGAAAGTATTAATAAGAAAAAAAGAAGACAACTTCCTCTAAAACTTAATAAAAGCATTGGCAGCACAAGCACAAATTTGTTAACAAAGAAACTGTATGCAATGACTGTCAGACATTTAAGATCAACAGAGTAAAATAATTTCAAGATTTATGACATTTATTGCAAATTAAGCCTAGAATATTGTCTGTAACCCCAAAATCCAAACAAGCAAACAAAACCCCCAAACCCACTTCTACTCTGAACACTCACTTTTTCATCTTTTGTGCAAAAACACCATCCCAACCTACTGATCAGGGACTTTCCTTTTCACTCAGTGGGAACTGACAATTTACTGATGCTGCCCATGGCAGCAAGTTTGGGAAATGCTGCCCAAATCACAGAAGATCCTCACTGGCCCAGTGCAGGAATAGGAATGAGGAACATGTGAACTCTTGTGCTCAGTCTGTTGTGAAACCTTAAATAGTTTCTTCACCTGTTTTCCTGTCTGCTGCACCCACCCACCCCAAATCCGTGACCAGAATTCCACCCCCATCACTCAATTCCACCTTTGCTAAGTGATGACTGAGCAGTATCTGTTATTGCACCATCCCCTGTTATTCTCTATAGGTTGATCTTATGTTGACTGTTGGATTGGAAAAGATGGCTAATGGAACACCATCAACCTGACACTATCAGGCTAAAAATGTGGCAATTATCAACTTTACTTGTCCATGTCCAGCTGATAAACTCCATAGTTTTACAAAAAAACCTATTTTGACTGTTTTCAAAGCTCTCCTGTTCCTCCATGAATGACTCAGGAGTAGCAGAAAATCACAAAACTGAAATATATCCAATGGTATTTTTTCTTTTAATCTTCCACACTGAGAAGTATCTTCAATATTTTAGTTACAGTACATTCAGATACTAATCAGTGCAACAGAAACAAACCCTTACATTTATCTGAAATTGTGTAAAAGCATTTTTAAATTCTGAACTATATCTGCACAGCATTTAAAGGACAGCCAAGGGTACAAAGGGTAACCATTAGTATCAACACTTCTTCAGTACTTATGCCTGAGGCATACTAATATTTCAGAACTTACATCATTATATACTCAACTCCCCATTCTAAATAACCCAAGACTCTCAAATATATTTATACTTTGTTTAATAACACTAAAGCTCCACAGATGAACATCAGATCCCACATACAAAAGTAATCTACGGGTGAGCAAACACAACAGTGTATATTACACTTATACAGAAAGTGTCAAGGCAGCTTCTGCAGCACCAGTGAGTGCCAGAAACATTTGATGGCAGAGACACAGAAAGCCTCTACTGCCAATATATCACACAAGGAAAGGCTTTCCCACTTGTCTGGCCTTTTCCCATGACTACCATTGATCACAGTGATCTGTGTTCACACACGGATTTGCTCCCACATACCCCATCTTCTGCTGGTGATCACGAAGTGACGTCATAATGCTGAATTTATCACATCACACTCACTTGCATTGCAACAGAGTTTGGTGAAAATCACAGAATTATGACCTCCCTGTGGGATCAAGCAAAAGAGAAAGGGGATGGGAAAGAATATGCCATTATTAGACACAAAAAGTGCTGTCAGATGCACAGAAAATGATTTTTTGAAGCGTAGGCTTGCTTTTCCAAGCACGCCTACTGCTGAGTAGATGTTTGTCTAGTGACTAACGTGAAGGAGCCCCAAACACACGTGGTGTTTATTGACCAGGCTGCAAATACAATAAAATGCCATGTAGAGAGACTGGACAAGGACATGTGGTCACAGACCCCTTCTCTCTGGGTTTATCTAAGTACAGCACACTTGGGGAGTCCCCTGTAAAGTACACATGGCTTAAAGCAAGCCCTGCTTGGTTCCACGTGGCCACAAGCACCTTGCTCACAGCAGAGAGAACCACGGCTTACACATGCCAAAACTCTACCTTCAGCTTCCACTGAAGTCAGAGAGCACATCCTGGCTCAGAAAGAAATAATCACAAGCCAGAAAAAAGAAAGGTATAATAAGTCAAGCATGGCAACAGCACGTTTGGGCCGCTACAGAACTTCAGTACATTCCTGCACATACACTGGGTATTTTTACTTCAACTGCCACTACTTGAACTACAGTCTTAGAAGAAAACCCAACACAGACAGGCTAAAGCAGGGAGGTGATCTGGGAGTAGCAAACAGCCTTTTTCCTAAGACATCATGTTAAGGAGTTCTGTGTAATGACTCCTTTTCAGAGCGAAAGCCTATTTGAAGAAGGAGGCATGAGCAGCAAAACCTGCAGAAGCTCAATCTCAGAGCATTACATACCACACAAAAGCATTTTAGCAAGTCTGAATGGAGACAGTGAACAGAAAAGCTACAGCAGCACTGCCTAGAAATCCTCAATAGCCACAGCTCACAATCCCAGCCAATGGCACCAGGTAACACAGCCCGTGGGGACTTCTCCCCTCAATTTTCTCCAGGTACTTTCACCAGTTGCCCAGGTTCACCTCTTCTTCCTAAGGTGTTACCACCACTCACAGATCAGGGCTTTGATGGGTCAGAAAATGGTCAAAGGACTCCTGAGAAATACTGCAATTCAAAGGCAAGGCAAAAAGGTGGGATTTCCCCATTCCTGGTGCATTCTCCAAAGCCAGGGTTACCTGTCCCCACCAGGTATTCCAGACCTCCATCCTTACATGTTTGCACAGCTGTCCTAAAGTCCAGCAGTGCCATGTATCCATGCAAACTATTTCACTGCCTCCCAAGACATCCAGCCACTTATGCTTTCCTCCTGCACATTCCCTGTCTCTCAGTAGATGTCTGTACTTTCCTTCATTTAATAAATCAGACTTGGACAAAAACCAAGGGTGTCTGCAGTATTTTTCTAATGCTGGTTGAGGGCACAATAGTTTTTGCTCCTCTCTTCTTGAGAGCCCACTTGGAATCTACACGTACCCATCAGCCTTTAAAGACAAAAAAACCCAATCCTGTAGCCTTCATTGAGACATGAAAATAATCTCAGAGGATTTTTTAAGAGACTGAGAGAAGAATTTTAAGTACTGTTAAAGAAAGGTAGAACTGTTCTCTTACAGTGGAAATTTAACATTTCTGCCACACAAACACAAGGCAACCATGTATTCTCTAAGCCACATGCTGTGTGTTTTCCAAAATAGATGCTCATTCACCAGCGTGGTTTAAACAAAGGAGATAAGGTTACAGTAATCTCAAGATAAAAATGTAACAATTTCACTGTTTACTACTAAGTTCCAGCAATAACCAGCAGTGCCACGCGCTCTCTGAACAGACAGGGGACCTGCATCCAAGCGCTGGCTGTCCAGGAACACTGATTTTCTGAGGAACAAATTCTGCCCTGATGGAAGCTGCCTTCCAGCAGGCACATTCACAGACGTGGCAGCACAGGGATTCAGGAACACCAAGGCGCTGCACACCTGCACAGGTGGAAAATGCCTTGGATAAAGCCACCGTCCGCTCGGATGAGTTCACAGCCCGGTCTGTCTCCCTGCCCATCCCTGGCACGCACTGCTCCAAGCACACAAGTCTCACAAAACTCTGTTCTAGGAGATGCTGGACACAAGGTATTTTAATTTTCAGTGGCTGCATTTCCACAGAAGAGCTGTGGATGGCAACAAATTGCTCCTATTATGCAAATGAAACTGCACACTTGGAAATTGCCGATGTGGCTCTTCTGAAGATGCAGGAATTGCTAGTGTGGAAAGTTCAATTTAACAAGCCAAGTCTTCTCAAAACACTGAAACCACAAAACACAGAATCTCTCCACCTAATTTCCCACTGTATTTGACTGCAGGTGGGGGGAAGAGCAACCATGAGATTCACCTTCCAAGTGAGATTCTCTTAAAAATTAAGAAAATTGCTTTATGTGAATACTTGTGAGGTGCACACACAAAAAGTCGTATCAATACTTCTGACAATAATCAACAGAAACATTGCGTGACTGCACAGGAACCCTCTAAAGCAAGTTGTCTATTGTGAAGGTTAAAATGCAGAGAAATCTATTTATACCATAAGATTTCTGTTTTACAGAAAGAGCCATAGCAACTGGCATGATGGCAGAGAGTCCTTGCCAAGAAAAAAAAAAAAAATTAGGTATTTTGTTGAACGGCCAAGCTTCTGTCTCTACTCCTCTCTGAATTCCACAAACAAGGATTCAAACAGAGTGTGCTGCGCTCATGAATGAAATACCTACAGACAGAACAGTCCCACACATCCAACCACGGCTGGAACAAAAGTCCTGTCACACCGCTGCACATTGTTCTGACCCTTCAAAGCCGGCCCAGCAGTCAGCAAACTGCACTTAAAAACAACACCCGAGTAGAAGAGAGTTCCTGAAACCACCCGAGTTGCGGAGCTGGGGCTGCTCCAGCTCCCCACACAAAGGCAGGATTCTTTGAAATCCCCATCCCGTGCCCGGCGTTATGGACACACGTCCCGGTTCTTTGTCCAGCTCACGCCAACGGGCCCGTTCGTGTGCTCAAGGCCATTTAAAACTTAACAATCCGTTCCACCCTAACAACGAGCACGTTCAATTCTGTATTTTGCTCTTTTTTTAACGAAAACAAAGCGTTCGCCGAGGAGGACAATAGAAGTGCCCCCTTGATTTCAAAGCTTCAAACTAGCTGAGCGATGCACAGTAACAATAACGCAAGGAATTTCCCCGTGGATTCCAAATGTTTAGAGAAAGTATTTTAAGATCCATGCACGGAGAATGCTGAACAGTCAGCCAACTTGCTGGAAGGAAGATTTACTCTTGAGTCACACCAGCACTGCTCTTTATGCCATCCCAAATCCCCGGACCGACCATGCAGAGCACGGCGGCGACCGCTTTACTGTATTGTTTAAACACCTCGTGCGGGTTTTTCTAACAAAAGCGGAGAAAAAAAGACAAAACCGGAGAAATGCCAACACGCGTTGAAGGCCTAACAAAAGGGACTTATTTCACACGGGGTATAACCTTTAATTTTACGATTTAGGAGAGGTTCCAGGGGCAGTTTCGCGCTCTCTCCCGGAGCGTCGGTGGGAGACGATCGCGCTCGGGCTTGCTGCGCTTTTACGCGCAAACCTCGGGAACTTGGGAGGCGAAATCAACACATAAACAGGCAACGACAAAAAATAAACTCTCGGGAGCTTCACAGGGGTACTCTTAACGTGTTTTCTTTTTTTCCAGAACACTTCTCCGAGCGCTATTTCCACCCAGAAGAGCGGGCGGCGGAGCCACCCCGGGCCCGCTCCTCGGGCCCTTTGTAGCGGCCGGAGGCGGGAGGCGCCCGGCCCGACCTCGCCGCCCG